>JAQJVL010003128.1:42500-68993 GCA_035578905.1 Stictocephala bisonia | reverse complement strand
ACAAATTCGAAAATTGTTTTATCATTCCATCACAATATTTTTAATTGAGTTATATCTTTTTGTATATATATGTCAATAAGAAAGATTATTTGATTTCCCTACAATTATATTATTAATTGACTATATTCTATATAATATAGTTATTTAGTCTAATATTTTATTCAAGTATATTATTTAATGCATGTGTTATATATATATATCTTTTTTTCTTTCTGTTACAAGTTGTATTTTTAAATATTTCAGCAAAATATTTGTTTTGAATGGCTGATTAGGTTTTTCATAATTGCATGCAAATTTGGTATAGTTAATATGAATTTGTTCCATGATCCATGTATGATTTTAATTCAGAATTAAGGTGTTTGGGTCATTACACAAATATAGAAACTTACAAAAGCATTACATTTTTATTTGCATATTTTACTTACCTTTATTATATATATTTATTTTTTTTACTTTATTTATTTAATTTCATTTTTATCATGTATGTGTTTGATTGCATTTTTTATTGTATATGCAATTTGCATGCTATACTACAATATCAGTTATACGATTTCTTTAATTTGATTAGTCTACTTAATTTAATTCACCTTAATTATTATCTAAAACTGAAAACATTCTATTTAGCGATAAGTTAAGTTTAGGACTCATTTTAATTGTTCATAGTATAAACAACGGTAGTAATATATTTTGTGTTGTGGTGTTATGCAGATGTTAATATGTTTCTAACATACTGTTGGAACATATACTATTTCATTTTATTATTATATTTTTTATACATATTAATCTTTTCATTATTGTTGCACATTATTGAATGCATGTATTGTGTGAATGTACTGGGTGTAATTGTATATTGGAATGTGTAATTGTATATTGAAATGTTTTGTATGTATGTTTGTACCTATGAATATGAACATTTTAGTTTCAATCGTATATCTTTTTCATTTTATCAATAGGTAATTTTTTAGAAATGCAAATTAGTTCTACTCTTTTCATAATACGATTTTTGTTGCATGTAATGTTTATTTACAACGACTGTAAACTTTTTAGTACCAGATATAAAATTGTAGCAATGTATTTTCATTTCCATTACCAAGTATATGCACGATCATTATTATTCTTGTATATATATATATATATAATTATTATTATTATTTAAATATTTTTTTAACATAGGGTGGGTAGGCTGGACTTGTTAGCATGATAAACGACGTATGTGATGAAATAGTATTTAATAGAACTGTAAATGCATGTGTTTATGAGGATGGGGGGTTTTTGATTTTTTTAATGATAACAACATTAATCCAAACAAAAGTATAACAATTCTTAGTTTGAATATTCGCAGCTGTCTGTAACAAAAACTTTGATGAACTTACGCTCATCTTAAATTCTTATAGAAATAAATTTGACGTCATAATTTTGACAGAGACTTGGATGGATGAGAGTTGTGTGAATGTGAGTATGGATGGGTATGAAAGATTTGTGAATAAAAAGAGAAAATCCCTGAATGATGGAGTAATTGTTTTTGTGAGCAAGTGTCTGACTGTAAGTTGTGATGAGTTGAGTTTGCATGGAGCCACTTGTCTTGTAGAGCTGACGTTTGGCAGCGACGGGCTATCGCTATCGGCAGTTTACAGGAGTCCGTCAAGTGACCTTGGAACATTTATCGATGAACTTGAATCTTATCTCGACGGCGATGGATGCAGGGGTGGCGCGTGCTGGCTTATTGGTGACGTAAACTGTTGTATTTTGTCAGAAACTAAAGAACAATTATCACAAAGATATCTGGATGTTATGTTTGGGGCGGGTTTCACAAGTTGTATTAACATACCCACAAGAGTTACTGAATACTCTAAAAGCTGTATAGATCATATATTTACTATTATGAAAAACATTAGCTCAGTAAAATCAGCAATAATTAGATTAGAGATGACTGACCATTTCTTCACTGTTGTTAAATTTCAGTCATGTTTTAATAAGAATTCCAGTCAGCCATTTTCTACAAATATCAATTCCCGCCTCGACATGAATGCTGCTTTCCAGCTTCTTTCGGGTTGGGATTGGTCTGAAATTCTAAATAACAATGATGTTGATGTTAGTTGCTCTGTTTTCATTGAGCAGGTTCAAAAAATATTGTCTCTGTCAAATAAAACAGTGCGATTCTCATCAAACAACAGCCGAATCAAGCCCTGGATGACAGCTGGATTGGTTTGGTCGATTCGAACTAGAGACAAATTGGGTAGACGACTTAAAAAACAACTATTTAATAATGTTTTAAAGACACGTTATAAAAATTACTGAAATATTTTAAGTAAAACTATCAGATCAGCCAAAGAAATCTACTATCGTAATAAAATTAATCAGTCAAAAACAACAAACGTTTTCTGTGGAATAACATTGCTGAAGTTATGGGCATAAAGAAAAATAAAGACAGTTTTCCATTTGAACAGTTTTTGCGAGGCAAGGATGATATACAAGTTCAAATATTCAAAGATTCAAAGATTTATTTGGCCATTCAGTACATTGCAATACAATAGGCTAAGTCAAAAGATATTATTCTAAGTATTTAATAAATACTAATCATGCTAAAAAATAAAACCAAACTAAAAAGCACAAAATCACACCATGCAAAACTAGTAAGTTATATCAATAGATTATCTAAAACTAGCAAGTCACACAGCTAAAATAAATAAAAACAAAACAAAAGCAAGGTAAGCCTGCATGCAGCACTCCATGCAAGGAGAAGAAAATCAAGCAAATACAGACCTGAACTAAGCATTCACATGCCCAATTAAACCTGAGAAATCAGCCTCAAAATATTCCCTTAAGCTATAGAAGGGGTTCTCTAAGAGCCATGATTTCAGCAATGGTTCCAGCTTAGGCCTAGCTAAGGTTCTTACAGCAATGGCAGGTGATAAAAAACCTCACACCTGATACAGGAAAGCAATTTAACACTTTACCCAACCTAGATCCCGTCACATGAATGTTATTGCAATTTCGTGTTACATGAGAATGGATTTCACGATTAGTTAAGTACCCACTCTCATGCTTCTTAATGGCAATGATACACTAGCATCAATATATACATTAATTACTGACATTATGCTATTAGATACAAATAGAGGCTTGCAATGATCCAGATAATATGCATCACTTATTAAGCGTACATCCTTTTTCTGTACCAACAGGACACTCTGGACCTTGCTGGAGTGGCACCAAAGCCTCGTTCCATAGATCGTGAGACTGAAAGAATGCATTGTAGGCAAACTTCAGAAAGCTATTTGGCATATCCTGTTTTAGTCTACGTAAGAGAAATAAAACTCTACTTAACTTTACACCAAGATGATCAATCCTTTGATCACTTCAGCAAAGTGCAGGGTCAAGAGTAAATTGAAGAAGAGAGTCCACTGCCGAAACTGTGGACTGACCCCTTCTGAAACCAAATTGGGCAGGTACAATCAGATGATGTCCCTCAAAGTAACCGTATACAGTTGTTGAAGCACAAGTGTCTCTAAAACCTTTGCAAATACAGGTATCAAGGAAATAGGACGGTAACTAGATAGATTATCATGTTTACCCTTCTTATAAACAGGAATGGTTCTGGCTACCTTGAGAACCCTAGGGAAGGTACCTTCAGTTAACCAAATGTTGCACAAATAAGTAATTATTGGGGCAATACTATGGATTATTTTCTTTAGAAAATTTGGAGACATATCATAAATGTCCCTACTATTTGAGGCCTTAAACGTATTTACCACATTAAGTATATTTACATTATTTACAATTCTAAAATTAAACTCATGCTGTACATCCGGAATATTTCCAAGGTCCGTAGCATCCCCACAGTCAATTCCATTAATAATTGTAGAAATTGAATCCATAAAATATTGATTCATCTCATCAGCCGAAGTAGTCAGAGTTACTGACTGATGTGGCACGTGTAGGCCCAGTTTTTTTTTATAAGCTCCCAGGTAGCCTTACAAGGGTTAGGTGACTTAGCAACAATCTCCTCAACAGCTGCCTGTTTGGCCTCCTTTAACTTGAAACGATAAGTACGTCTCAGTTTTCGCAACAACGGGGGTAAGGACAAAGGCCTATTATCAACATTGTCACTCACCAGCAGAATTAAAACTTTGAGGTTTGCCAGTTCAGGGGTTGTGTACCAGTTTTTGCTGCACACAATCCTATGTGAGGAGGTTTGTCTTGTGGTATTACTGGCTTTTTGTTTAACAGGAAAAAATAAGTCATAACTTCTTTTAAAGAAATTGAAAAACAAGTAAAAGCATCCTATGCAGATAAGCCAAACAAATCTTGATACAGTGATTCAAGAGAACTAGTAAGATAATGATTAAAGAGATGTATATTTGAGTCACTCAAAGCTCGATACATAATTGTCTTACATTGGGAGCTAGCAGAATCAGGTGAGTTGTATACACACTTTAAACAGAACAACACATGCCTGTGATCAGCAATAGTATCACTACTAACTTTAACAGTATAGTCCCATTTGTCAATGTTGACAAATGGGACTATATAGAGTCCAGTCTGTTGAGTTGAGTTGAGGACATCAAACAAGTAGCAAACAGTCTCAATGAATACTATGTGGGTGTAGGAGCCAATCTGGCCGGCACGGTCCCTCCTGTATCTGAGCCTGTCCTGAATGATGAAGAATATCGGGTGGATGCCAACTTCCAACTGCAGCCAGTTACTGAACATGAATTAACTCTAATTGTAAATAGCCTTAAGGGTGGATCAGCTCCTGGTATTGATAATATTCCGGCTCTGTTTTTAAAAACCTGTTTTCAATTTCTCGAAGTTCCTCTTCTTAATATTATTAACAAGTATTAAAAATGGTTTTTTGCCCAAATCTTTTAAAGTAGGGAAAGTTATTCCAATATACAAGGGGGCCCAAAAGATCAATGTGTAAGCTTTAGGCCTATCACATTGGCTAGCGTCATGTCCAAATTATTAGAAAAAAGTATTAGAATACAACTTGAAAATTATTTAATCAGATATAACATTCTTTTTCAAAATCAGTTTGGTTTCAGGAAAGATAAAATTTTAAATAATGATTTATTTTTGTTGACAAAAAGTATTCATAATGCAATTGAACGTAATAAAAAACCTACTTTATTGTTTATTGATTTGGCTAAAGCTTTTGACACTGTTGATAGAAGTTTGTTATTAAAGAAACTTGATCATATTGGGGTAAGGGGAAGAGAATTTGATTGGTTTAACAGTTACCTTAGCGATCGTTACCAAATTATTTCAATTAAAAGACAATACAGTACTAGGAAGAAAATTGATTATGAAGTTTTGCAGGGTAGTACGCTGGGCCCTCTACTTTTTTTGATATTTGTGAATAACCTGTCGACTAAATTTAGATGGGGGGCAAATTTTTCTTTACGCAGATGATACTGCTTTGCTTTTTGAAGGCAGTGGCTGGGAGGAGGCTGTCCGTCTGGCGGAGATGGGCCTGTCAAGCGTTGGTTTGATCAAAGTCAGTTATCTCTTAATTTATCAAAAACAAAATGTATGCCAATTTCTATTAGAGCCGACTGTGATCCGGGCAATGTGGAATTGCACTTGCATTCATGTGGTGGTCATCAGGGTTGTGTGGTGTGTGAATGCGTTCAGATTGTATCTGAATATAAGTATTTAGGGGTCGTTTTTTGACAACCGCTTGAAAATTGAATGTTCATGTATCATACTTAAATGGCAGACTTCGAAAATGTATTTATATTTTTTCTTCACTTAGTAAAGTACTTTCACCTGTTTTGATAAAAATAGTTTATTATGCTTACATTCAATCGTTGTTGCAATACGGTAATCTGGTATGGGGCGGGTGTTACCGAAGCATTCTCTCCATTAGAAATTACCCAGAAGTCTATAATTAAAGCTGCTTTGCAGAAAAACTTACCTTTCCCCACAGACTTACTATTTGAAGAATTTAAAGTGCTCAATATCTCTCAAATTTATCTAAAGTAGAAGGGGCCCCCCTTTAGCCCAGCTCTCTAATTGGTCCAAATTTTTGTGACGTCATCCAAGATGGCGGCGCCCATGTTTCCCGCCAAATTTCCTAACCTCACTTTTCCTAACCTAACCTAACCTCACTTTTCCTAACCTCACTCTTCCCGCCAAAAATCTCTTAATATTGAATATATCTATATATCACTTATCTAAAAGGATATTAAATAAAAATATTGAATATATCTATATATAACTTATCTAAAGGATATTAAATAAAACACGCTCTCTGGTAATCATTTTCTGTATTTAAAAAAAAAACTACTCACCAGAAATATGTTCAGGTCGCCCAACTATTGGTGTCCTGCATATTGGACAGCGAAACAGCCTTGAGGCACAGTATCGGCACAGAATATGTCCACATGAGATGAATGCAATGGCGGGCAGTCTTGAAAAGCATACCAAGCATTGGACCCACTGGGGACCGATGGACTCATCGACCTCTTCAACGTCTGGACGGGGGTCAGCCCTCTCCATCATCTCGCCCACGTGGACCAAGAGGCTCTCCAGGGTGTTCCTCATAAAGTGCCATATTGAGGGTGCCAACTCGGCAGTGTCCTCTAGGAGGTGATTTGAAACCCACAGCAACTCCCTGAGGTCCCTCCGGGCATGAAGGACTGCCTGCAGCGACTCTTCCGAACCTCCATTCTCGCACCCGCAATGGTGCTAAACAGTAAAACAAAATATGAATTGATCCACTCTATTAGTAACAGTAGTAGTAGTAGTAAAGAAACATTAATATATTACCTCTAGAAATCTGTTGAGCATGTACTCTCGCAACGGCTGCTTGCCTGCGTCCTGCTGACATGACAGACACCTGGCTGCACGAGGGCGTGATCTCAATCGCGTTTGTACCTACAATTAAATATCGTCCACAGTGAGGGGTCCAACAATTAATTACGGTATACCAAATAACATTGATTTAAACTTACATTATTGGTACTGCCTAGTCAGTATTGAGGGGACTTTCTGGCTGTTCAGGAGCGTTTGAGGTCGACACAGTCACTATCAGGACCTCGGTATCCTGTCAAACACGATACCCTGTAAAGTACTTGAACAGATAATATTACGAGGTTAATTAAATAAATAAGGTATACACACCTCTGTAATTGGTTGGACTCTGGAAGTGTAGGACCCAGTGGAAAGTACCAGCGGTCACCTCTACCCTCGCCTACAGATAATAATTATTATAATACCAATCATGGAAAATCCCTAATAATGATAATAATAATAACGGTATGGTACTACCTGAGTGTTTGTGAGATTAAGGGGAAATGCAGACGCATGGGTTCTACGCCTCGCGCCACCTCGTATCTGAAATAAACACGATGCGATCACCCTCACGTTCATTCACACTAGTCCCTAACTTATACAAAAATATATTTTAAAAAAAGAAGCTATTTACCTCGCTCTCCTGGGTTGTAGTAGTAGTGGTGGTGGTGGTGGTGGTAGTAGAGGTGTTGGTAGTAGCCGTAGTGGATGGAGGTTGAGGTGGAGATCCAAGCACGATGACACAAACAACAGTAACTAGACATGTTACCTGAAAAACCGTCATCCTTACCACAACTGCCAATTCACGCCGAAACAGTCGTATTTATACGGGCAGGGTGAGGAGCGGCGCCCCCTACCTTGCGCATGAGCAGAACGCAGGGGGAAGATCAGGTTTCCATAACCACCAAGAGGTACCGATCTCAGCTCGTTTTTTATTATAGTGAGTATCCCCAGGAGGCCTAGTCTCACTATTGTTTATTGTAACTTGCCCCAACCATCGCAAGTTACGGTGGTAGCCACTCCATAACAAATTTGCTACCTCCTAGTATTATTTTTATACTTTTTTTGGGTCCCTCTGTAAGTAAAGACATCACTTTACTTAGTGAAGCCTGGAAACTTACAAAGGGCTTTTTCTAACCCAATGTAGACCGTACAGAACACTTTACTTGGAGAAGCCATTTCAATGTATTCCATCAGCCTACACGGGTTGTATTTTCTATCTTTTTTTTTACGTTTATTTGTAATCCCAGAGACGTTCAAGGAGGCCCTGGACTTACGGAGGTTAGGCCTGCCATAGAGCCTTGGGAGGTTAGACCTGTCATAGAGCCTTAGGCCCTGGACTTACGGAGGTTAGGCCTGCCATAGAGCCTCTGGAGGTTAGACCTGGACCTGCCCTGGAACTTACGGGGTTTAGCCCTGCCATAGAGCGGTCGGGGAAATTTCCCCCAGGCTTTTTTTTTTTTTTTTTTTTTTTTTTTTTTTTTTGTCCTGGACTTACGGAGATTAGGCCAGCCATAGAACAAACACACACACACGCACACACACACACACAAAATACTCGAACGTCACCTGGGATTCTTATTCAGCTACTGCAAACTCTACTATGATCAACTAAAACCTTGGAACTTACATTCTGATAGAGTATAATATCTCCCAATCTACCTTGTCTGCAAAATCGTGTATAAACGATTCAGAGAGTACTTGGTGTTTGCTCACAAGGAACCAGCACTCCCCGGAACCAAGGAGACATTTCTCTCAAAATTTCTTCATTGAATGTCATTCTTTTTATAATATAAGCCCAATTGACTCTATTTTGATAGATTCTTAAAATGGTCAATTGAGAAATCGTAGTTTTTAGATAGCTCGTCCCAGTTCAAGAAACGGTCAAACCGCATGATGAACTGGTTCGTCAATACTCCTTAGGCTCACGAGAATAATTGTCCAAAACGTTCTCCATGACTGCTAGCAAAATTATGATTTCTGTTTTCTAGTGCACAGTCTTTTATACCCCCGCAGAGCGTTTCTCAAGGCACACTTTACATCAGAGTCTTTATGCTGTGACAATATACAACCATTTACAATAGGTTCGGTGTACGACCCTCCGGGTAATTCCCTTCACATCCCGGATGAAATTCCCGCAAAAAGGCTGCCTTCTCCAGACCCTTAGTATAGAGCGTGGAGAATGGTTTACACAAGAGTCTCAGGTATTCTTCATCGTACGCCATACCACCCTGTTCCCATTTAATTTTGTGAAAACTGCGATGTGAGCCATCGATTCGATCTCCCCGTTTTATCGTTAAGAAGGGTTTTACTGTAAGGTGGAGAAAATATAAGGTGAATACGGGGTTAACGAGTTAACGAGAGCAATTCTTTAATTACAAACCTATTGGTATTGTCTTTAAACGCCTGGAATTCAACTACAGCCTCCATTAGGCCACCGTTTATAGTATTCCACCTCGTCAAACAGTCGATCCGCCTTTTTGAGGTACCAAGGTGGTTGTATGTTCTTCACCGAGTATCAGACTCTTAATGTACTGTTGTATAAGCACTTCGTTCATAAATAGATCCTGTAGCTCCCTGTACACCATGGGGAGGTTGTTGATAAACCGATGCCATTCGTTTGAATTTAGCGCCAGAGTGTGTTCTTCATCATAAAGAAAACACGTGAGATTTCCCAAATACATTCGTAACCTTTACACTATGACCACTATCGAGCACTAAACGGAATTAGTTTTATTTTCGAGCGCTACAGTTATCTCGTTAAAGTGTACAGCAAACTGATTGAAAATATCATACGACCAGTAAACGTATCCTCTTCGACCCTTAAAAGACAACCCGAGACTAATATCCCTCTCCTTATAAATCCCTACAATAACCGATTTTTAAGACCTTCATCCAAAAAGTAGACAGTTTTCAAAAATACACCGGTCACAGATCCAGAGATTCTGTACGAGTAGGGAGTGCGTCTTCACCTGTCGGCTCCATTATCTCAACTGATTAAATCTTTATTTTCAAGTCCGTATTTATAATTTTACCCCCACCCTTGTTAATTTTAAAATTTTTATTCCTCCATATCCCCTCCCCCTCACTCGATTCAGATTCTGAGTTTCTTCCACAATAGGCGAATCATAATCAAAGTGATTAATTCTTTCCAGCGCTTTATTAGCATACAGGTCGCTATATAGCTTCAATGTGTTGATGTTAGTCAAATCCAGAGAGTGTTTAAAACAAACGCACGACTGAGAAACCTTTATACTATATTCATCCTCATTTACGCTCTGTTTGACATTCGGTAAAAAGCCATAAGCTAGAATATCCACTCTATCGTATTCGGATACATCAATCTTTCTGGAGTACCTGTACACTGAAACAGTATCGACATTTTCCCCGTTCTTGTAGAACCTTAGGAGAGTCGCATCATCACTACTGAACCCCTCAGTAGGATCGGGATTATTTAACACGATAAACACTTGACTCATCTTGTGATGTTTACTCCTTCGTGTCTCAACTGGAAATGAGTACAGGTTGCTGAGATCGTGTATGTATAATCGAGTATTACATCATCCTCTTTACAGAACCGGTAAGCAAGGTGTAAATCAAATGTGAATCATGTAGGATGAGGCAATAGGCAGCGGTCTTATCAGGGATATTTTTAGAAGTCTCAAATTCAAGTCTGATATCGACGGGTCCAGTTTTTTATTGTATCGTTTTGTTTCGAACAATCAATGACGTAAAGAGGGTGTTTTACTTTTAAACGTTTCCAAGTCCACAATAGGATACGAACTATGACCATAGTAGGAGCTCTGGAACCTCGTAAACATTTCGTAAAATATTGACTGATCACCGTGTATATTATCGTAAGGAAAGTATTGCGAGTTTAAGATATAATTTGACGTTCTGCAAAGAGCAGCCGTCAAAACAAGACATGTCCTTTTTAATCTGATTCTTTCTGTCGGTTTGAAAAGCTAGAATTACGTATCGGGGTTTTTCCAACTGAGTAGATGTTTTCACAGTCCAACTTGTGACGGTCAATCTGTGGTAATGTTGGATACTCGTTGCATTTCCCAGGATCTAAACGGTACGTGAACCGTCGAATCTTTCTCAACCATTTTGTAAAGTTTGAGACGATACTCGTCCGAAACCGTGATGTGGGGGACCCTCCAGTAGACGTTGTTTATTTTTAGACTGCAGCTGTCTGCATCCTTACTAATGACAGCGTTGGTGTCTGTAGTCGCTCTCAGGAGAATAAGCTCCTGTTTTACATTCACTACAATTTTTCTATAATCTTCGGCGTACCCCATGAGCAATCGCAACGGAACTGAATAGGAAAAGGAGGTGGTCTCTTTATTTTTACCAGGCCCGAACCAGCACGCATTTTCCAAATTCCACGTTAGTAGTGAATAAGTACGGGAGCAAGACTCAGTTTTGTATAGTATCACGGAAAATGAAGGCGCTACCTTTTAATTAATTAATTATATATTTAAAAATGAAGGCGCTACCTGCAATACAGTATTGAAATGCGGGACTTGCCTACTAAAACATGAAGGCGCTTTTTATTTATTAATAAATACACTGTTAGCCTACCTATTTAAATTAATTTTTTATTTAATTTATATCATTTTTTGTAATAAATACACTCTTAACCTAACTTTTTCTATGTTATACTATATAAAATGCACTTTTTTGTCCAATATTTTCCATTTACGTACTTAACACTCTAGGCAACCCGCAATACACGTTTTATTTAAAAATCAAGGGGCAGCTATTATTTATATTAATTATTTACTTCTTTTTTATTTTTATTTAATACACTGTTACCTACCTATACTTATCTATCTAATCATGGTTGTGTACGTACTTAACACTCTAGGCAACCCGCAAATACACGTTTTTAATTAATTATTTATTCAAAAATGAAGGGACAATTCTTTATATTTAATCTGTTTATAATTTGTAATACACTGTTACCCTATCCATTTTAAATATTTTCTTATTTTATATTAAATACTCTGGTTAACATGCGCTCTTACCTTCAACTACCATCTACTTCCGGTTAACTCGTATTAACCCGACATCCTCTAAACCTAACACGCTAGCTTAACGCTCTTACCCATGCCTAACCGAACTATATCAACTGTATCTTACAAAGTCTACTCGGACTTTATCGGTCCGTTATTGGTCACAAGCTTCACATTTTCTTCTTCATTAACTATAACAATTTCCTATTTTCGCCCACCTTTGCATGCATGTACATCTTACCTAGGTTACATTACTTACTTTTATTATCAATTCTGTGGACTCAAATACCTCACTTCCCATCCACGTACATATCCAGAACCCATCAGCCCCCCTACATAACGAAACAAGCACACCTACCTTCACTTCCTCTCCACAATCATTCCTTCCTTTGTACCGACACTCAAGGACTAATTCACTACCATTTCACAACCCATAATACTAGTTACTGAACTGCAGTAGTGCCAGTGCACCGACAGTACATTCAGTTCTCACACAAAACATGGCTGACCTCAATATTTTTTGCTATTTTAATTGGCACCAGACGGACTGCATATCAACCACAATGCTAACCCTAGAGGTCAAGTTAGTGATATCAAACAACGTTGCATTTCCTCGAGATTGTAAAATCCGACCATATCTGGTCTATATTGAACAAAACGAAAGAATCATTGGTATTATAGTCCCGTACTTTAAAAAAGAGAGCAATAATAATTTATTTACACACTACGTTTTATTCAGTAAAATCAATTGATATTCTTGTTATTACCAATTATCATACGTAATACATAGAACATTTTACAATAATTTGTGCTTTATATTTAAATTATTACGAGTAAACTTAATTTTAACAAAGTTTTATCAATTTGTTTTGTTGTAAATTCCATAATTTATAAAAATGCTAACACATTACATGTGTAATAATGAGAGATCGTACATCAAATTATACAGTATTTTCTAAAGTTTTTATAGTTTAGGTAGGGATTTTAAACAATATGTATAGCATTTATAACCGAACTATTGTATGTTTAACCAACCTAAACTTACAAATAACAATTATTATATCCACAAACACATGATAAATGAAGTGTAATAACCTCAAACACAAGATAATTCCTCACAACACTTTATATACACCATAGCAATACACTATTTACTGTATTTGAGACGTTAATCGTAGAGGTATGAGTCTTGAATGAATGTAGTCTTTTGTTACTAACTAAGGCCTGCTGGGACCCTTGATATATCATCTATTAAAACACAATATTAAGGGAAACTATGACATGGAACCCAAACCACATAGTATTGATTTTATTTCAAACAAACTGTCAGTTTAAAAAACATTCTAACAGAAGAGTAAATTCCATCCAAAAGTAAGAAAAATCAAAGATACATACAATTTCAGAAAAAGAGTCATTTTTACACAAAAATGTGTTGAAACATTGTTCAAATCATGGAAAAACTACCAACATAGTACTCTCCAAACCCCTTAAAGTTGAGTTAAAATGCACGTAAATAGGGATATTTGTGTACAAAATATGTTATAATTCCCTAAAAGCATTACAATTGCAGTGTCATAACAATGATATTCACCCTAAACATTAAAAAACCCTTTAAAATACTCTTATAGAACCCCAGTTTGACCTCAAAACAACGTACAAAACTGATGTAACACTTGTAAATTAATTGTTTAACCTACATAGCTATTTAGTTGACTCCAAACATTTGACAAAGTGTAAGTACCCCAATATGAATAAATTCTCTATAATGTTCACATTTTAAGCTTGATTTTAACAAAACCTGGTGCTATTGATTCTTTACACATTAAACAAATAGACAAATAGTTAGTTGAAACGTCTCTGTTGTAGAACCGTGGTATTAACAGTAAGAAAGTTTGGTTTCTTTTGACTATAATATACTCGATCAGAAAATGTATATACACCACTCCCAAAGACCCAAACACATGGAGAACCTACTTACTGAACACACTGCACCCTTGACAGATCACCTACATAAAATAATAAATGTACGTACATACATACATATCCATTACATAAAACCTTTGTTTGTCCACCCAGCTATTCTATGAAATTAAGTGGCAGAGAGGGCTTTATAGCCCTAAATTCGCCCTATAAAGTAACAATAAAGTAGTTTTCATGTAATTTCCATCCATAAGCACATGTACAAACTACCTACCAACAACTAATACCCTTCTATCCAGTAGTAAGACTCATGATTTACCCTACACACAGGCATCTTTACAGACCACATACCATACCGACACATAATACATTTGACAGACTCTACCTACTTAACATAAAAGACTTACCATACACTCTACATAGAAGAAGTTTGATTATCCACACACCTACTCAAAACACAACACCTCTGATAGATAATCCACCTAACCACTACATAAAACCTATGATTGACACTCAACATTCATGGATGACCACCTAACCATACATACGTACACCATAAAACCATGACTTAACAGTCCACACACCTACTCAAAACACAACACCTCTGATAGATAATCCACCTAAACACTACATAAAACCTATGATTGACACTCAACATTCATGGATGACCACCTAAACATACATACGTACACCATAAAACCATGACTTAACAGTCCACACACACCTACTCAAAACACAACACCTCTGATAGATAATCCACCTAAACACTACATAAAACCTATGATTGACACTCAACATTCATGGATGACCACCTAACCATACATACGTACACCATAAAACCATGACTTAAAAGTCCACACACCTACTCAAAACACAACACCTCTGATAGATAATCCACCTAAACACTACATAAAACCTATGATTGACACTCAACATTCATGGATGACCACCTAACCATACATACGTACACCATAAAACCATGACTTAACAGTCCACACACCTACTCAAAACACAACACCTCTGATAGATAATCCACCTAAACACTACATAAAACCTATGATTGACACTCAACATTCATGGATGACCACCTAACCATACATACGTACACCATAAAACCATGACTTAACAGTCCACACACCTACTCAAAACACAACACCTCTGATAGATAATCCACCTAAACACTACATAAAACCTATGATTGACACTCAACATTCATGGATGACCACCTAACCATACATACGTACACCATAAAACCATGACTTAACAGTCCACACACCTACTCAAAACACAACACCTCTGATAGATAATCCACCTAAACACTACATAAAACCTATGATTGACACTCAACATTCATGGATGACCACCTAACCATACATACGTACACCATAAAAACCATGACTTAACAGTCCACACACCTACTCAAAACACAACACCTCTGATAGATAATCCACCTAAACACTACATAAAACCTATGATTGACACTCAACATTCATGGATGACCACCTAACCATACATACGTACACCATAAAACCATGACTTAACAGTCCACACACCTACTCAAAACACAACACCTCTGATAGATAATCCACCTAAACACTACATAAAACCTATGATTGACACTCAACATTCATGGATGACCACCTAACCATACATACGTACACCATAAAACCATGACTTAACAGTCCACACACCTACTCAAAACACAACACCTCTGATAGATAATCCACCTAAACACTACATAAAACCTATGATTGACACTCAACATTCATGGATGACCACCTAACCATACATACGTACACCATAAAACCATGACTTAACAGTCCACACACCTACTCAAAACACAACACCTCTGATACAGCATAATCTGGTTCAGTAGGATCTTTAATATTAAACACTCGCACGTTGTTAAAATTGTACCCATCTTCACTTTTAATAGGGCAGTTTAGTTTTAAAAACTTTTTCGGCACTGCATCACCATCATCAAGTGGTTCGCCCACATTAACCAATCTTTTCCTACCAAATCCCCAATACTACCGCTTTTGGAAGGTGTTTGCTGCGTCTACATATCTTTTATTCGCTGCATCTCTCTCATCATTGGGATCCTTTACGTGAGTTATCCGCTTGTTTCTAGCAAGAATGTTATTACCTTCATACAAGATACATCGGTCCCCGTACAAGCTTCAAATTGACTGCGTCACTCTCCTTAACGGGATCGGCAAGATTTTCTATTCTTTTATTTTGCACGGAGTAATTGTCTTTCAAGTTTACCGGTGTGTAGGTCTCAAGGTATTTTTCTCGTAACAACGTCACTACCCTCTACTGGTTCGGCTACGTTAACTAACCGTTTATTAGTGATATCGTAATTCTCCATTGGATGTTAGCTTAAAACCATGCCCTGGAGGACCTGTGCGGATCTCCTTAGACAGCTGAGAGTTACGTCCAAACTTGTCAACACTCATTGTATAAATGAGCGGTGGTGAGCGTAATCACTGTTCTTTAAATACTTTTGTCCAATCAATGTAGGTTATCCTTAGTCCTGGTAATGTCTGCTAGAGCCATTGTTGATGGCCTTGTCGAGTGCGCCGCATTTATCCAGTAAAACAGCTGAGCGGCAAATCGTTTAATATTTTCCTTGTTGTCACTTTCAATTCGTCTCAACTTATTTTTTGTAGACCTCTGTATCTTTTTATACTCTATCGACTGAGAGACACGTCCAAACTTGTCTACATTCATTTCATCAATGATCTAAATCTCGAGTTTCCCAACCCTTTTATAATACCAGCTTCACGCAGCTCACTAACAATATTTAAAATCTCGTTTTTATGCGCATTATTACCGGCTTCTGCCGAAGACACAAGTAACTGTAAACGAGCACACAACTCGTTTGGATCGTCCCAGTACCGAATGTCGGATGAAGTCGTTAGGTCCTTAGACACCAGTCCTTTACCGTTATACAGCTGCTTTCGGAAAAGATCGGCAATCACGGCCTTGTACTTGATTGAGTTAGAGGGTCTATTTATGTGACCATTCCTACTGTAACCTTTTTTATGAGCGTTAGTTTTTAAGAGTATGTCTTTTTAGACGGTTAAATCGTGGTCCAGAGTACAGATCGCCTATTCGGGGCTCTCTTAAACAGTAGTTCGTACAGACCTTCGGTCCCTTTGTAAGACGTGCTGCCTATACGTATGCTACCGTCATCTTCAAACTGTATAGGCTTGTCACCTACCATCAGTCTATCCTCCACCATCCTAGGACCAGTATATATTGTCAATCTTGTTCTTACTCCCCGACCTCGTCTTTCATAAACTTAAGCATATACTTTTTTTGCCAATGGGGCAGTAAAGTTTTCATTTATCCACTGTGACGCTTCCTGTACTACCGACGGTGATTGTAGTAGTTCACTGACTGTTGGCGTATCATCACCAAATACCTCTTCTTCTTCGAGCGGTATTGACACGTTTAGGTGAAGATGCAATATTTTGGTCTGAATGAGTCTTCTTCTTCTTCTTCTTTTGGCTCCTCTTTAGGTTCAAATTGTGTCCAAGACTGTTTTCGAAGCTCGGATATGATTGGTTTATACTGTTTTTCCAACAACTGTTCATTATCTACTGACCCTTGTTTGAACCGATTGTACTTTCTCTTGATAGCATCCCTCAGACGAGCAACACTGAGAGTCAGCTCCTTACTGTTTCGTTTCATGTTTGATACTGGCAAGTTTCTTCTCCAATACCGGTTTTAATACTCTGTTTTACGGTAGTTCAAACCCTGTCTGAAAAATAACGCACTCTTTTTGTGTCTTCTAACGTACCTTACAACATCTATGAGTGAAACTCTATTACCGAGTCCCTTGTAATACGTACGTGCGAGATCAGAAACTGGAATGAAGCACCCGTTTGTTTATGTCCTTGAATATATAGGTTCTTTTTGATCCACCTCGCCATTCGGGTATCTCGGCTATAGTGTAGCAATCGTTAACATTTGAATTTTCCATAAAAGAACGCAATTTCTTTAGAGGTCTCCTTCTATTTATGTTGTGTACTATATAGGAATTTAATAACCAAAACTCGTCTAGATTAGCTGATGTAAACTCTCTCCATTTATTTAGCAAGTCGCGATCCGATACTGTATATACTCCTCTGTTTAACGAAATACCGAACGTTGAACAATGTAGGGGAACGGTAGGTAGTGCAGCTTTAAGAAAATCTACAGTAAATAATCCTTGGGCTAAATTATTCACTGCTGGGTACGGTTTACCTCTTGGACCAGTAGGTATGGTGGGAGGCTGCGGTGCAAACGCTACGTTGTAAGAGACGTAAATGTGACACTTTGATCGTAACGCTCTTTTGTAGACTTTCAACGGAGATCTTATCGGTATACTTCTTTCTGTTAGCACTATACATCTACTGGCATGTGGACTTTACACCCATACTCCAGCATTTTTAAATAAATCTGTGTGTAGTTAATATCCCCGTGACCTGTTTCAAGAGTCGTACCAAAGATGTCTGGGAACGGTCTGAACGCTTGACAGGAAATTTTGGGGTTGTCTTACCGTGCAGTTCAACATATCTTTGTGATAAATAACTAGCTGTAAATTAGCTCCTTGTTCTTCGCTTTTTGTAAGAAAACTTAACCAAATGTCTCGATTATATAAACGTTCGCTAGAGGAAATCATAAGTAGGACTACGGCCGGTTTTTGAGGTCCTACTAATTTATGTCTCCAACATCTGTTTGAAAATTTAGATTCTCCTCTTACTGCAATAGTTTCCGCAGAATTTGTCCTTCTCTTTGTAGAAGAACGCGCAGAGGTTCGACTTGATGCGAGTCTTTACCCTACACGAAGGTTTTCTAAAACTCTCCGATATCATTGTATACGTAGATGCGCACCATTATTAAGTCCTGAACGAAACTGTCCAATCCTGATCGGAACCTCCCCTTATCTAGGTCTCGTTCCTTATCAATCACCACAAAAACCGTGTCTGTCTTTATTCCAGATCTCACTGCACAAAACCCTTAAACTTTTCAAATGTTGTATCCGTATTTACATGGTCATTGTATGCATGACGAAGATTCAATATCATCCTGCTTGAATAAAACTATAAAGTTTGCATTATCTCTGATTAGCTGTTTAGGTATACGACTGTATGTCTGACCCAGATAAAAGGTGTCTATACCTTTGTGTCTACCCATTGTAAAGTAGTTGCGAATGTTATCGTGTTTTTCACACGCTATATCGTCAAATATCACTATAGAGTTTGGTTTAGCAGCGCTTGGGTGTAATTACCAGGGAGTTGTCGTCATAAGCAAAGTATCCAATCTCTTTAGGTAAAACCTTTTTCAGAAACTGGTATTTTGGTTGGTACAAGGATTTGGAGAATATGTAAATGTTTTCAAACACCAAACCCTCTGTATCAAACAGTAGATTAAATAGAACGTTCGTTTTGCCCGAACCCGATGGTCCTACAATTAGGCATCTTACATTGCCTGGTAAGAGAGATCCGTGATGCGAGGATGTGACCTCACCCCCTCCGACGTATTCGTCAAAGTTTTTAATTGGTAGTTTAGTCTGTTGACTCACAAAGCGCATCGTGACAAGTACTGAAGGATTGCTCTCTGTGTGGGGCGTTTATAAAAAGCATCGGCCGACAGCTGCAGGAACCACGTGCGGGCGGTCCCTTAGAGCGCTATTAAATTAGAATGTCTTTCTTATCCACCCACGTTGTCACTGTCTTTACTATACCCTTTCCATCTAACGAGCACTTTATTTCCCTTTGATCTCAACACTTTTTCTACTAGATAAACGTCACCCGTTTTAGACTGGCTCAACTCTTGTTCGTAAAACCCGCCTTTTAAGACTTCCCCGTTAACATCCTGTAATATATAAGTTATCGGATTGGTCGGTTTTACAGCGTACACTTGAAATACTTCGTTAGTCCCAATTTGGTAAATACCCCTTTTTGAATACCTGTTGTATTTACTGATTCTCACTTGATCGCCCACGTTGAACTTTGGTTTTAGGGGTTTTGAATTTACCTCCATACGTGTCAGTATGGATTTTACGTGTTTTTGCTTGACATCTTTTGGTTTCATACCGATTGTTCTGTGTATGGAATTATTATATTCCTGTACAATTTTCGGTAAAAGTTTTAGCCACTCGTAGGTACCTATTGCCGTGAATTTACGCCACATACGTTCTTTCAGAGTCCTGTTTAACCTTTCGACAATACTAGCTTTTAAATCAGAGAGAATGTCGTGTAGTGATTGATTTTGTATTTTTCCATAAGTTTTCCAACATGAGAATTTGAACCATTCCTTACCTTGGTCGGTCTGAAAATTTTTCATTTTTTGTTTTTTCAAGATCGGTTCTAAAGCCTTTGCCACTTCTACCCCGCTTTTATTTTTTATCGGGATTGCAAATGCTAATTTACTGAAACAGTTTATCATTGTAAGAATGTATTTATACCCTTTGTTAGATTTAGCGTAAGGAATCATTTCTACCAGATCCGCTTGATACAGATCGTAAAGACCCTTTAGTGTTACTTTACGTCTTGGGTATTTTCGCCTAGCAGGTTTGTGTAGCTCTGCTGCTATAGCTTCTCTTGGATTCATGATTAAGACTGACAATGTTTTGTAAAATTCGATCCTTTTATAAGTTTGTTTATTAATTCTACAGCCCCTCCACCGCTGTAGAAAGTGGTGGTCCTTCCGAAAAGTCATGCTAGTTACCCACCTCCTAAAAATTAAAAAAATTCAAAAAATAAAATTACTAGAAAAAAGGTTTACTTTTAGAGACATTTACAGTCATATGCAAAATGCCAAGAATATCTTGAGAAACATACTTTCTTGGCATTTCTGACATTGGTAATTTTGCATGTATTCCTCCCAGGTTTTATATTGCATATGATGAATTCTTAGATCAATATTGGCAAGCGGAAAATCAAGATTTAAAAATTTATTTTTGCATGAAATGCAAAATTTTTTTCCGAAAAAGTCTGTCCATCGTTAAATCAGCGGTTATACAACCCCTCGATGTGCGTTTCCACAAGGTCATCCAATATGGGTTTTTGGTAGTTTGTCCTTGTAGTACTCAACCATTTCCGCTCCATGTTGGATGTGAAGGCAGCAAGCCTCGAGACTTAGTGTGTATAGAGAGGAAGGTTGACTGGTCGAGGCCATGTCTGAGAATGACCGACTGCAGCCGCCTCCACCATTTTATTGAACTGTATTTTTAGCTTTTATTAATTCTACAGCCCCTCCACCGCTGTAGAAAGTGGTGGCCTTCCGAAAAGTCATACTAGTTGCCACCTCCTAAAAATTAAAAAAAATCTCAAATAAAATGAAGTGACAGAGTGTCAAATTTAGAATAAAAAAAATATATTTAATTTCCAACGCTGCAATAAGGATCCCTCCAGGAACTTGTCCCTTTAGATTCTTAGATTAGCGTAGCAGTACACGTATTTTTGCAGATAACAACAACAGTATAAGAAGGTTGGGTGGATATAAGGAGTTGTTCGGCATTGGGTACATTGGAATTGGGGCTGGAGCTTCAACCAATTTGATTTCTGAATGAACGGAAGTTTTGTTTTTAATAACCGACTAAATGTATTTCCGGGAAAAAGAGCTCGGTAACATTGAAAACAGTACAGTTTTTGTGCGTATATGTGATAACCTAATGTTATCTTACGGCAATTTTCTTTGTGTGCAGACATAATTTCATCAATAAGAGGCGAGGAAGGGAAAAGAAATGTGATTGTAAGTCTACAATATAATCGTAGTCTTCGCACAATTTTGACGCACTTTGGCGGAGCAGAGAAGGAGGCTGGAACCATAGTTAATGGTGAGGTCTGATTCACGGTCATGTCTGAGCGGGGTGATCGCGCATGTGCACTCGCATGGACGCCTCCCGAGAGAATGAAAATGACAGCTTCGGTACCACATTCGCTTTTGGTTACGGGTTTTTACACCCCAGAGCCCCATTTATACATCAAATGCACGTACTTATCGAGGGCCCGGACTGCGACTCAAGGTCTTACAGGACTTAACCCAGCCCCAAGCTGCAGGACTGTCTCAGGACCTACGCTTATTAGGCTGCCTTGGAGAACAGCTGGGCTTTTTTATTGAATTTGGGCCGCCCTCACCTCGATAGTACGAACTTACACTCCTATATTCTACAGTCACATCTCGAAATGCTGTCGTTCCATCCTCCCGCAAGTGAACAGCAAACATTACCACACAAAAAGCAGATATAGTCTGCGTACACCTGATCCCAGTTATCTCCCTGTATACAATTGATAACAATTGTCCACATGCTCCGTGTAGCTAGATGCACAATCATTACACACCCGTTTCCCCAGGTAGTACGAGAATGAAAGTTTAATCCGAAAACAGTTGGCCTTATGGTGTTCTAAAAGATCACGGAGTACAGCTCGTGGGAGTTGTTGGTGAAACTCTAGGAAAAGGTCGCACCCGTTATTGTATAAGTTACACAAAGTCGATAAGCACATGTGGTATAAGGATTGCGGGATTGGACGCCATACTGTAGCTGAAGTCGAGGACTCGCACCCCCCCACGTTACAACCTCCAACATCTGCTCGTGCACGTGTGCGGTCACCGCAATTGCCGTCAGTCGCTACGCCAGCCCCGCCATGATCGCATCGGTGCTGTCTATCGTCATCATACTCACCGAGGCCGTCTTTGGTCATCGAGAAGAAGAGGACGAGGATGACCGGTCATTTTCATCCTCCTCCTCCAGATCGTCGACGGACTGGATGGTACCGGCGGGGCGGTGGCGGCTGGAACGGCTGGCGGGAGTACCCGAGTTCGATTCGGACGAGGGCTGGGGCAGTCGGGATGAAGACGAGTATGAAGACGAGGATGGGGACCCAGATCTGCTCTGGACACCTCCGACGCCACCTCCAACCCCAGACCATCAGGGAGAGGAGGACCAAGTGGTGCCGGAGGGAATTTGGAGACCATGGGTGGATCGATAGGTGAGTTACTGTGTTGTTTTCTGCTTTTTATAACCGTATGGTAGGGTATCATACTTACCTTCACGTTTTCGTTTTGGTCCAGTCACTTTAAATACTTTTGTCTCGTTTACGGTTACTACATCCCTATCACTAGTTCTCCGAATACGGAATTCTTCAATATCCATGTTTTGATCCTCATCATTAGAACCATCTCTTTAAGTTTTTCAAAATTTAGTTTTTCAGACGTTTTTTAGATTAAGTGTTAGACCTTTTATTTTACAGTTAGGTATGATTGTTTGGTCCTTTGTAGAATACACGAGATACGCATATGTTTTTAGGACCGCCTGACACAAATTCCGTAATGTATGAACCGGGACCGTAGTCTTTAGCAAGTTCGTCTGTCATCTGGCCTAAATAATCACCGGTATTTACTCTGTACAGTCCCGTCTTTGTATATGTAGACAACCGAATCTGTGTCGTAACCTGAACAACCAAAGCATCCAAGTGTTCGTACAATTTTAGTCTAGCTTGGGCAGTGGTAAATGCTGCCAAAACAACATTAACAGTTCTTAAGGGACTCTCCAACCTCCTCTAGATGTTGCCAGTTTTACAAGGACAACGTCCTGGTTTAATTTCCTGAATTCTGTTTACCTGTACTTCAGGATTGGAGAGTAGTTTAAACAAATTTTCGGGATCTCGCGTTATTAATGCTTTTGTTTGGTTTTCTCTTTGTCCAAATTTACCCCAAAAGGAATTTAACATTAGTTTAGCCAGACATCTAAGACCTTCGTTCTTTTCAATTTTTGATGAGTCCAGCTGGATACCTTCGTGTTCAAAGTAATCCTGAATGTATTTGTCTTATCTTCTTGTAAATGACACCATGTAGGGTAGCCTGAGGACTCTTGCTTAATTTTTTAGAAATGTATCAATAAAATCTGTGAAAAGACCACCGTTGCTGAACGTAGCCATTTTATATTCCCACAGGTCAAACATTTCCAAAATAATATAACCTTTTTCAATCGCCTTCCTTATTTCATCCATTGTCCATGTTCCTGTCAGACTTCGTTCATTGTCACTATGTACACAATCACTAACACACTGCTCTTCTCCACAAACTCTACACAACACAAACATTAGTTTATTGTTCATTCTTGTAGGAAGAACCGGATGAAACAAGTTGCTGGGAGGTAGTACTTTACACTTTAGCAACCCATCGACATTTAAACCACGGCTACGACACTCTGCGTCTCCCATGTAGATTGTTGGGTGTCCTAAAGGATAATGACCGTGTTTACACACAAACGGGTAAAGCGAACACACATCAACGTACTGTATAGACTCATCGTGGTTACACTTGTGGTACAGATTTGAGTTACCTGTACGTCCTCCGAAAAAGGCATCCCGTGGGTTGAGTGGCAGAGTATGCAGCATAGGGTGTGTATCTAGGTAGTGAAGTCGTTCTTGTTCTTTGATTCTTCCGTAAACTGCGCACTGCCACATTTCAATTATCTGGTAGTTTGTTTGGGCGAGTTTTTCCATTTTAAGCTGTTGTACGGTTGTAGCGCAGCTGGAGAGAGTCGGATGGGTCTTCTTTTAGAGGGTCCTCCCTCTTGTAAGGGAAACATTTGGGGGCATCCGTGGGTAGTAGCAGCCGTGAACTCGTATATTTGTCTCTCCGTCGAAACCGTCCACCTTCATTCCCTCTACTTTAACTTCACGCTCCCTCCCCTGCATGTTGGATCCTAACACCTTTTTTCTCCTCTTCCCAACATAACCACTGAAGTGCTATAGCCGATTGATTATCTACTAATCTGTATCCGTGTTTTGGTAAAAGTCCAATAGTGTTTGGTTTGAGGAATTTTCGCCGGAAAGCAAGATTACACGCACTCGCGATAGTAACTGCCTCCAAAAAAGGGTCGACTTGGCACTGGTCCCAGGAACAACGATCTAAATTTTTAAACAAGCTTGAGCGAGTATATCCACGTCCAAAATACAATATTCAATTATCTCTTTCTGAAATCAAATACATAATTGTTTTCTACTTGTTGGTTGTACCATACTTGGAATGAGTCGTGGTTCTTCTTAAACATTGAGTCGGGACAGTAGTAGCTCTTGTCCGGCATAGGTCCTACGTAGTTCTGGTTCTGGAGGGTGGTTGAACAGGTGTGGAAAGTATCCTTTTTTCTTTTCAGGGCCGAGGTCAAAGGCTTTGGGTAGTGCAGAGAGAGCCATGGGAAAGTAATTTAAACTGTCGATGAATCTGACATTGTCCAACTCTAGTAGAATCACTTTGGAACCTCTTGTTATTAATTCGGGTGTGAATTTAGTTTGCTCAAGTAGGTACTTCAGGATAAACTGAAAGTCGAAACCCTTGACCGTTGTGAGCGATTGACACAGAGCTTTTAAACTTTTTCCGTTCAGTCATTACATAGTCCATAAACTGTTCAACGGGGTTGGCCTTGAAGATTCGCATACGCGTAAGACACAAATCACACGAAAACACTTCCCCCCAAACACTTCCAGCAAAACTGTTGCGATACACACAAGTTCACTATATGCACCTTAGCACTACTATCATTACTTAAACATTCATCCTGTCTGGTTTCTAGATCAAAGAATATGAATGCAAAAATCTTCTGTTTTCGGTTTTCCAGTATCTACACGCATATAACACTGATGGTTGGGGTCTTGAAGGCATCACAAGTAGTACAAAACACTTCACCACATACATGTACAGACAAACGATCTTTCGGTCTTACAATTTCGTGACATGACTTACACAAGTGTATCCTACTACACACATCCCCTTGATGAGCGATGAAACAGCGTTGGTTCTTGAATACTCTACAGCATTTTGGACAGGTAATTCCTTCATGCTCACGTGTACACGGCGGTGAGATGGTATGGCAAGCCTGGCATATGGAGGAGCACCTGTGTTTAGCCTTGTGGTCGTAGGGAGTGTGGCATGCTTCACAAAAATATTTACAATTAAAGGCTGCCGTAAGACTATTAATTACATTAAAATGACCATTGTTGAACAGTAGGTTGATACTGTACACTGCATCATCACTACCCCCACTAAAATACACTTCACGGCCTTTCCTATCATAATTATACACTGTAATTTTATATTTTTTAAGATGATCCTGAAGCTTTTCAAGTTTAGCAATACCTGCCCCTTCTTCTGGAATGTCCACTCTCGCCTTGGCTAACAATTTCTTAGCCTTATCGGTCTGCCTCATACACCTATCTTGTCTAATAGCCTTGTACAATGGATCTTTTTTGGCGAGCGCTTTACCTACCACAAGAGCTCTGGCAAGACACAAATTATCTACATTATTGATACACACTATACCCTTACGTGCCTTACACTCTTCCATAAAATTATTGTAAAATCCTGGTCTCACTCTCCCTGAACCAACAGGTAGATTCACTCTAGTACATTCCACTTTAAAAGTATCACTGCTTGTTATTGACTCTGCGTTACTTTGTACAATACCTCCAAAAATGTTCCAAATAATATTCTCATCGATTTCGGAAGCGGGTCTGAAGGCTACATACCCCGGCTCTTTATTTTTGAAATTAATACTGGTTAAGGTGAACCCAAGCTGGTCAGTATCTGCAGCGCTAGATTTCATTTTATTCACAAGTTCACTGAGTCCCCGTCTGATCCAGTCGATTTCAGCAACACCGGGAGGAGGTTGGTTAAACTTAAGTTGTTTTAGAACCGTACAATCTAAATTTCCTAACATAGGTCTCGTTAGTACCAACAATATTTACAGGATCCATTTTAA
>JAQJVL010003128.1:0-37500 GCA_035578905.1 Stictocephala bisonia | reverse complement strand
ACATCGCTCACGTCCTGTTCAGAAACTTTTGCACTCAATTTGTAAGTCTTACACTATTTGATTCCACGTCCATTACAGTATTTTAAGAAAATACTTAAATCGTGGTTGCATCTAATCAGTGGCTAGGAGACCGAGTCCCTTATCTCTGCTGATTGTAGGCGGCCCATGACCTTTTCTCCTCCTCCCCTCCGCATTTACCTTCAACGCATAGGAACCTTATCTACAGTTTATTCTCTATACATTCCATATTATTTTCTCACGTAGATTTTTAATTATTGATTCAGTATTTAGTATAATATCACATAAATAGTTTATTCCAAACTAACATATTAGTTTTATTAAATACACTTCGTAATTTCACATGTTATACTACACACTTAAATTTAATTAAATACAACTCCAGCCTACGCACAGGCCTCTGATGCCCATGTAGGATCATTTCCTTCATAAATGTCCTATTTATAATCATGCAAAATATTTCTTATCTCAATTTTATTTTTATCTCTACTTTAGGATTCAGTTTCTAAAATAGCCATTGATAAGACTTAATTATTTACATTGTGTTTTATTTTTAAGTGGTTATTTTAGTTATTTTTATCTGATGTTGTACATTATAAAATCTAGGTGATATTTGCTTAAAACTTGGTTTGTGAAGGATATTTTGTGTTTTCTTTTTATATCTATATTTTATTTTGTAATTTGGTGGAAATAAAGTGATTTTTTATTTGATTTAATATAAGGAGATACCTCATTTTCAGTCTGAGCCTTCGAATTTTAGCTTCATAGACTTTTGTCGATTTCTAAACTAAGCTATCAGAGAGTGAGAAGTAGCAGGTCATGATGGCAAATTTTGCCGTGTCCTATCAGCTGTTGTATACAAACGATATTTGAAATGTCCTGATTGACATCAGTTTGTTCTCATTGATAACGAAGTATCATATGTAGTTTAGAAAAATCAGTAAGTCTACTTTTAGGAGGCACATTACTGTGTTCATTGGACGTAAATTTCCCAGTTTCAGAGAGGACAGTAATGTACGGCTGAAACATGCCTTTGTGAATGGAGACATTTGGTTAGGGGGAGTTCTCTCGGTACAACCGCCTAGCTTCAGAACTATTGCTGCGTGCTAGCCCATACATTGAATACATGTCAGCTAGTTCAGAAAATGAATAAATATTAATATCATTAACTGCAATTTTTGAAAAATCAAAACAACATATTTTTGATATTGTGCAAAAGAGGTGTGCAGATATCAACTTTTGCACAGAATCCAACCTCATAATTTTAACTCTTCAAGAAATAAAGTTTATAGCGATTTCCTGAAACAAGGTTTTCTTGATCCTAACGGTCGTAAAATTAATTACCTAAGAATAATAATGTTATCTTTCTTGTACAGATTATAGAAAAGACACATACAAAAATAAAACTATGATTTTCTAACAAATTAAAAGATACAATAAATAAAAACTACTTTTTAACAAAATTAAAAGACATAAGGGAAATAAAACTCTTAAAAGAAACACACATGATTAGCACCTAAACTAAAGTAAGAAACACGATAAATATATAAAAGAATATGAAAACTTAGGTCCTCAAAGGCTATGCCTGATTTGATACTCGATTTTTAACATACGATTTGAACTAAAATGATACCAGCGTATTAATGTACCATTTCAATAAGAATAATGGTTTAGATCAAAGTATAAAGGCTAACCTACATCATATTCTCTAGCCAATATTTTGTTGTTCTACCTAAGTACGGCTAATTCTTAATATTATAAAATAAACACCTAATGTCATTATTTAGCCTGTTTAAAAATATAATATGTACTTCGTTTTCATTTAACATTAAATTATAAATCAAAATAAAATAACTTCATAAGATTAAAATATAAACGTTCAGATATGAGATACCTGAATTTTTTTACCTCGAAAAATGTATAACTTGGACATGTCACAGACCACACACAAAAATGTATAACTCGGACATGTCACAGACCACACACAAAAATATTTTACTGCAATTAGTATTACAACCTTTAAACCTAATTGTGTAGTTGAGGAAATTGAACCTACTTTTAAAAGGTAAGTGCTTTCTTACTGAGTAATGAAAGAAAAACTTCCATAGTCTTGTGTTGACGTTCTGTAACGATATAATTTACAAAGTTACAACAACACTAATTTAGAATCTAACAACTGAAGTTAGACCTCGCCCTTCTGAAGTCTGGGCCATATGAACTATTCCCGTAACCTATATCGTAAATTTCCATTAAAATATCCATGTTTTAGCACTGACTGGCCTTGAGTAGAGTGAACATCACTAAACGATAATTGTTTAGTTTTTTCATCACATTATCATCTTAAAAAATTTTCCACTATCACCTTAAGGCAAACTTTTAAATTATTTACCATTTCTTCTTAATACACTTTCTAAACAATGTATTATCAACAGAATGTATCCTTACTGACAGGGGAAGCTTACCACAGATTCCCTACTAAGAATGGGAATGATCTCCGTACCCTCTCCGTTTAGTGCACTAATTTGAATGAACAAATGTTGATTTCATAAGAAAATGTTTTAAAACAAATATTCCATTCGACTTAATATCAATAACTTCCTCGTTTTAAGTATTTCAATTTTCCGAATCCTGACTTTTTCATTTTGATAATTTTACAAGAGTACTTTCTATTAGTGTCTATATTAGAATTGAATATCTTGTACTTTTGTGCAGGTGTTAGCATTCTACTTGTGTACTGCCCAGGAAGAGCTGAAAAAACCTGTTAATTTAACCTTGCAAGTAACGGCTGTCACCCTTTTCCTATTCAACAATAACTCTGGTTAAATTTACAAGTAGCACCACTCGTGGGAGTTTCACGGCCGGGTCGATCCATCCTAGACCCAAGCTGGAACTTATGTGATCAGTTGTGGAAAACATGCAGTTTCACGGCTGGGTCGGTCCATCCTAGACGCAAGTTGGAACTTAATGTGATCAGTTGTGGAAAACGTGCAGTTTCAAGGCCGGGTCAGTCCATCCTAGACGCAAGCTGGAACTTATGTGATCAGTCGTGGAAAACATGCAGTTCACGGCTGGGTTGGTCCATCTTTGACCCAAGCTGGAACTTATGTGATCAGTTGTGGTTAACGTGAAGATTCACGGCAGGGTCGGTCCATCCTAGACGCAAGCTGGAACTTATGTGATCAGTCGTGGAAAACATGCAGTTCACGGCTGGGTTGGTCCATCTTTGACCCAAGCTGGAACTTATGTGATCAGTTGTGGTTAACGTGAAGATTCACGGCAGGGTCGGTGCATCCTAGACCCAAACTGGAACTTATGTGATCAGATGTGGATAACGTGCAGTTTCACGGCCGGGTCGATCCATCCTAGACCCAAGCTTGAACTTATGTTATCAGTTGTGGAAAACGTGCAGTTTCAGGGCTGGGTCGGTTCATCCTAGACCCAAGCTGGAACTTATGTTATCAGTTGTGGAAAACGTGCAGCTGGGTCGGTTCATCCTAGTCCCAAGCTAGAATTTATGTGATCAGTTGTGGTTGACGAGCAGTTTCACGACCGGGTCGATCCATCCTAGACCCAAGCTGGAACCTATGTTATCAGTTGTGGAAAACGTGCAGTTTCAGGGCTGGGTCGGTTCATCCTAGTCCCAACCTGGAATTTATGTGATCAGTTGTGGTTAACGAGCAGTTTCAGGGCTGGGTCGGTTCATCCTAGTCCCAAGCTGGAATTTATGTGATCAGTTGTGGTTAACGAGCAGTTTCAGGGCTGGGTCGATCCATCCTAGACCCAAGCTTGAACTTATGTGATCAGTTGTGGAAAACGTGCAGTTTCAGGGCTGGGTTGATCCATACTAGACCCAAGCTGGAACTTATGTTATCAGTTGTGGAAAACGTGCAGTTTCAGGGCTGGGTCGGTTCATCCTAGACCCAAGCTGGAATTTATGTGATCAGTTGTGGTTGACGAGCAGTTTCACGACCGGGTCGATCCATCCTAGACCCAAGCTGGAACCTATGTTATTAGTTGTGGAAAACGTGCAGTTTCAGGGCTGGGTCGGTTCATCCTAGTCCCAAGCTGGAATTTATGTGATCAGTTGTGGTTAATGAGCAGTTTCAGTGCTGGGTCGGTTCATCCTAGACCCAATCTTGAACTTATGTGATCAGTTATGGAAAACGTGCAGTTTCAGGGCTGGGTCGATCCATCCTTGACGCAAGCTAAATAAATAAATAAACGTTTTGTTGCGTAGTAACAATTTTTACATGTCATGGAATCGTCAACATAATATAAGTATTATATATAAAATGCATTATAATTCTAAAACCAAACAACAAATGGCTATTCACCCTACATCCAAATACATATATTTCTAACATTCAGACAGCCACAATTACCCTGCCTTACTGTCCTGCTATTTAATCTTCCCAGTGACTTATCATAAACTCATCCACAGAATAGAAAGCTTTAGATACCAAGAGGTGTCTAAGTCGAGTTTTGAATTGAGTTTGGTTGTGAATTTGAATTCCTTCAGGGTGTTTGTTGATTAGTCTAACACCAACCTGATGTGGCATGTGGTCTGATAGTGCCAATCTGTGTTGCTGTGTTCGGAGGTTGTCCCTGCCTCTAGTGTAGTATTGGTGAACATTTCTGCCACGAATCAAGGAAGAACGTGATCTGCAGTATAGTATCACCTCATGCATATAAAGATAAGGTAAAGTCAGCAATTTTAACTCCCTAAAATAATTCCGGAACGACTCTCTGTGCTTCAATTTAGCAATTATTCTGAAAGCCTTTTTTGAAGTTTAAAAACTCTTTCAATTTTGCTTTTTGCACAACCTCCCCAAAGTTTCACTCCGTATGTCAGATGTGAATGCGCCATACCATATTAGGCCATGATTAAGACGTTAAGCACACAGGACGTTGCTAGATTGCGCAATGCATGTCTGCCTGAAGCAACTTTACCACAAACGTGATCAATATGGTCGTTCCAAGTCAGTCCCCTATCAAGGAACATTCCAAGGAATTTTGTAGAATTTACAACCTCTAAAAGAGAGTCATCCACGAAAACATGAGGTTGAGAATGGAGTTCCTGCTGTCAAGGACAAAAACTGATTGTGTTGGATTTGGTTTGATTTGATTTTAGATTCAGTTCACTGAAATGTTGAATGCAAGAACTTAGTTCTATAAAAGCTACGATTTCTAATTCTTTGGTCGTCTTTTCTTTAATAGAGAGAGTCGTATCATCGGCATATTGAATCAGTTCTCCATTCTGGATCACTGTATTCAATCTGCACACATAATTTAAAAAAAGAAGTGGCTCTAGGATCGAGCCCTGGGGGACTCCATGAGTCATTCTATTTTAAGTTGAAGTTACATTTGAGATCTATACACACTGGTTTCGATCTTTAAGGTACGAATTTAGCCAGCTGTGTGTTAAACCTCTAACTCCAGATTTTCCTAAAAGGTGCAACAGTATCTCATGATCCACACAATCAAATAATTTGGAGAGGTCAAGAAAAATACTTGTTATTTACCCTCCAAACCATCGACAACGGTGTCTAAAAGTTTATTGATTGCATCAATTGTGGATCTTTCCTTACTGAATCCAAATTGCTCTGGATTCAATAAATTGTGACTTCCCATGAAGATCCTTTCGTAAATCTTACTACAAACTTACGAAAGGAAGTATTGAAATGGGACGATAATTGATCTTGACTAAAGGGTCGTCTTTTTTGTGAATTGGAATAACTTTTGCTGTCTTCAAAAGTGACAGAAAACTTCCTGATTCAAATGAAAAATTTATCAATTTTGTGAGTGAGAAAGTGCTGACAGCACTGTTTTAAAAGCCATACAGACAATCCATTGGCATAGCAGGTATTTTTGGGCGTAGTCTCTGAATAGCACTAGCCACCTCCTTCTCAAATACCGGAGTCAAGGCCATAGATGCAACTGGTTCTCCAATATAGTTTATGAATTGGGGTTTATTAAACATTGGGTCCGGCGAAGCTACAGTGGAAAAAATTTGTTAAATTCTTTTGCTACAATTAATTTATCTTGAACTATTTCTTCACCAATATTTATTTCAATCGGTTTGGATTTATTGAATAATTTTGACGTTGTGCTGAAGAGTTGATAATTTTCCAAGCTGTTTTTGAAAAATTCTCACTATTGCTCAAAACTTTATTAGCGTCATAGGCTTTAACAGAAGATATAAATTTTCTTATATCTTCTGAAAAAGGCTCTGACATTTTCGTTTTGGTTTTTAAAAATATATTGTTAAAGAATTTGAATTTTTCTCGTGAAATAAGAATTCCCTTGGTTATCCAAGAACAAGTTTTTGGGTGTGTTGACTGTTTTGCACTCTTGAAAGGGCAGGCTATGTCGAAATGATAAAAAATCCATTGTTAAAAGCATAATACATGTTATCAACATTATCATAGCTATTCACGTAGTGCCATGTCTCACATTTTAACAGATTATTGAGTATACTGGCGTTTTGGAAATTAATTTTCCTGGCAATATTAGCTGGTGAAGATTGAGCTTCTAGAGTGCATCCACGAACCACAACCCCGAGTGCATAGTGATCAGATACGGCAGTGTTCAAAACAGAGACTGTCGCTTGAGGTATGTTAGTAATTACGTTGTCGATGGCACTACTCAACATAGCAGACTCTCGTGTAGGCACACATCTGGTTTCAGCTCATCACAAATTAGTGAAAGCTCGTCTATTTTATTAGTAGCAATTTGAGCACTTTGAAGGACCAATTTAATTGTTTCCGGTAAAACTGTAATTTTGAGTCATTGAAAAAAATTTTTTTCGGAGTGTTGTTATACTTATCCTCTATCGTAGCAGAAAAAGAAGGTGAATTTACTTTGTCAAAGTTAGTTAGTGTAGTCCAGAGGCTTAAGGAGGGTGTACTAAAAAATTACTCTTTTTTTACCAATTTTAATAGATGAGTTCACGGACCAATTTAAATTGAAAGTACTTCAGATATCTCAAAGTCGCTGGGTGAGGGGACAGGTGGGTTCCATTACTTTAATGTTGAGATCTCTTAGTAACAAAAACTTAACTGACTTCGAGAATTGTATATTTAATAGGAACTCTAACTTGACAAAGAAAGTGTGGTTACAGCCATTAGGTGATCTGTATAAGCCGAATATACATACTTTCCCTAAGGAGTTTGATAAAACTTTACTACCATTGGCCTCAAAGTCAAAATCTGTACTATTTTCAACTATAATTGGCTCAAATATTAATGATTGCTTTACAAAAAGTGCCACACCTCACCACTTATTGTTTTTTGACAAAAATACCTGGCCAATTGAAATTTCGGAATTTGGAAATGATTTATGGTTTCAGACCTGAAACCGTGTTCAGAGACTACCAACACATCTGGTTGCAGCTCATCACAAATAAGTGAAATATCGTCTATTTTATTAGTAGCAATTTGAGCATTTTGGTGAACTAGTTTAATTGTTCCCGGGAAAAACTGTCATTTTGAGTCATTGAAAACAAATTATTTTCTGCGTGTTGTTATATTTTTATTTATCCTCTATTGTAGCAGAACAGGAAGGTGAATTTACGTTGTCAAAGTTAGATAGTGAGGTCTGGAGGCTTGAGGAGGGTTTCATAAAAAATTACTCTTTTTTTCTGAACCAAGTCAAAATTTACATTTAATTGTTCATTCGGAATGCCTTCGTTTGAGGAACTCCACTTCACTGCTTCAGCAAAGGTCTCGTAGGGTAGTGTGATTTAGCCCGTGAGTGTGGTTGAAACTAAAGGTGACACAAGTGGCTTAGTAGAGGCGGTAGTTGTCTTTACATCCTTGGCGGTAGTTGTCTTTACAACACAGAATATTCCCAGTAACTTTCTTCTCAGTAACAATCCTTTAAATAACGTCCTAACCACAAGATTTTTAGGGGTCCATATTGATTTTAGTCTAAAGTGGAACACTCACATAAATTATCTGGTAAAACAGCTTAATTCTACAATATTTGCCCTGAGGTGCCTCTCGTCATTTGCCTCCCAAGAAACTCTCAGGCTGGGCTACGTTGGATTGTTTGAGTCCAGAGTGTGCTATGGAATAATTTTCTGGGGATTTTGTAGTGCATCCTCTTTTGAAAGAGTTTTCCGTCTCCAAAACAGGGCTCTAAGAGTTGTCTGGGGATTGCAACAGTCGCAGAGCTGTAGGGAGGTCTTCCGATCAAGTGGTACTCTCACCTTAACTTGCCTTCTAATTTATCATTCAGCAGTTTTTATTTTTAAAAATAAGAATGAATTTCCTGTCTTAGAACACTGTTATAACACAAGACACAAAAATAATCTGGTAATCAATAAATTTAGATTGTCATTGTTCAAAAACTCACTATTTTACTTAGGACCAAAAATATTCAATTCTCTTCCACATCATATAAAAACCCAAAATAGCTTAAAATCATTTAAAACTATTTTAAAAGACTACTTGATCGGGAGAGCTTTTTATAGCCTTCAAGAAGCTCTCGAGGGGGCTCCATTTTGAGGCATGCAGATCGAAATGTCTAATGGTAATTGATGTACATAGATTTTTATTTTTATTTTAATCATTATTGTGACTTACACTTTACTTTAATTTATTTTAAATTTGTTGTTTATATTATGTATTTACTGACTTGCACAGAAAACTGTATAATGTTCAATTGTGTAAATAAAGAAATTGAATTGAATTGAATTGGGGTCGTGATGTTGCGATCGGTGTAGGTAACTCAGTCTCCCCACTATGAGACCAACTAGTATTCGCTTCCCACCCGCTCTGAAATGTAGACCATGGGAAGTGTAGTGCTTCCGGGAAATAAAGCCTAAGTCTAGCCATTCAACACCCTCATGATGACTACAAAGCTCCTCGATGTAGTGGTTGACTCAAGAGGCAACCCTGTGAATGGGACTTGCAAGTGGCAGATCATGTCTGCCAGAGGTTGGTAGAGAGCACACCAGAACCCTAAAAGTGTGCCAACATCTCCCAACAATTTCTTCAATATGTTGGAATATGGTGCTTTGTCTTCCAGCAGACACATCGTTGGTCCCGGCGAGTAGCACCAGACAGTTATCCTCTCAGTCATCAGCGAAGCAATTCGTCGAGCGTGGCTGTCACCGACCACAATTACATTTGCAAATGGAATTTTTACCCTGGAATCATTCTTGGCTATAGTACTTGCAGCTGCCTTTTGTTTGGGGTGTTTGGCTATGGATGTAGTTTGGTTGTATTTTTATTTTGTTTTACTTTTGGCTTTCTGTGGCAGGAAATTACATGGAACGCTGTTTCCTCTGAATTAATGAATCAATGATGACAACACTGAATATTTTAAAAGGTGTCTTGAAAAGGAGGACTGGAAGGATATGTACCAGGCTCCAGTAGATAAAAAATATGAAGTTTTTCGTGAACTCTTTTTATACCATTTTAATGTTTGTTTCCCTAAGTTAATGGTGACAGAGAAATCAGATAACAAAACATACACTTGGATCACATCTGACATAAAGAACAAGAAATCTGAGTTAATTGATTTAGAAAAATTGCGGAGGGTTACAAAAAATGATTGTTTAAGCACTCAAATTAAAGCCAGGAAGAAAATATTGAAAAATGATATAGTTGACTACAAAAAAAGAAACATTAGCCGAAAAATTCAAAACTCCACAAATAAAATAAAGACCACTTGGGGTATAATCAATTCAAGTGTTGGCACTCGTCAAATTTCAATCTCAAATCTAATCTTAAAAAAAAGAAAATTCTTTCGTAACAGACCCAATAGTTATTAGTGCACTTTTTAATGATTATTTTGTGAACGTAGTGGATGAAAATATACCTAATTTAGGGTATAATCCCTCTGACCTTTCTTCAGAAGACCAAAAATATCAACGTCCAAATAATTATTTTTCATTCACTCAAATTACCGATGAGGATGTCATTAAGATTGTTATGTGTTTTGAAAATAAATACTCGGCTGGGTTTGATGACATCCCCATTACACTTATAAAAAATTTTATAAACATTATTGCAAAACCTTTAATTAGCCCATCTAATTAATTCTTCAATGATATCAGGCCATTTTCCTGATAGATTAAAAATTGCTAAAGTGATCCCAGTGTATAAAAAGGGATATTACAAAGACTTTTCGTCATACCGTCCTATATCGCTTCTCCCAACTTTCTCTAAAATATTTGAAAGGTGTGTGTATAATCAGCTGTTGAATTATCTTGAAAATAATAATTTATTGGACATGGAACAGCATATCTTTAGGCCTGGAAAATCCACCATCACTGCTGGTGTTAATTTTATTGAAAACATTATAAGTGCTACTGATAAAGGTGAGAACGTAGTAGGTATTTTTCTTGATTTATCACGTGCCTTTGACAGCTTCTCTCACACAAAATTAATAACCAAATTAAAGGAACTTGGATAACGTAGGAAAGAAATAGATTGGTTTGAGTCATATTTAAGTGAAAGACCTCAATATGTAGAGATTAAACATAGAGAAGAAACTCATTCGTGTAATTACATAAGAAAATTTGCATCAAAATCTCAAAGAGTTAAGCATGGGGTGCCTCAGGGTTCCATTCTGGGACCTCTTCTTTTTTTATGTTACATCCAAGGCCTTCCACAAAAAGTAGTTAATAGTGATCTCTGTCTTTATGCAGATGACACTAATATGGTGGTTAGTGGGAAAAATCAAGAAGATATTGAGATATCATCTCTTTTAGATTTATCAGAGGTCAAATCATTTTTTGACTCAAACAACCTTCTTCTAAATTCCACAAAATCTACCTTTTTATAGTTTTCTACAAAACAGGCCAGAAAAAAGCTTTAACCACACATTTCAATAGAAGATGATTTTTTGATTCAATGCAGCAGTACAAAATTTCTAGGTTTGACTATAGATGAACATTTATCGTGGGATATCCATGTGGACAACATTACTCGCAAACTTTCTTCTGGAATCTATGCCTTACGACGAATGTCAACATTGTGCAATACAGAAACTATGAGAATGATATACTATGCTTTTATACATTCCCATATATCTTACGGTATTAGTATATATGGCGCAACAACTAAACAGAATTTAGATAAAATCTTGACATTACAAAAAAAGGCACTCAGAATGATGTTCAAACTGAATATAATAGATCATGTAAAGCACATTTTTTCCGAAAAAGCATTGCGACAGTACACAGCCTATACATTATTGAATGCATTAAATTTTTTGTCAAACTGCAGTGAATCTCTAATACAATCCCAACACAATTATGACACACGTAATAAAATATCCTTAGATCGACACAGCTTGGAATTCTATAAAAAGAAAACAAGCTACATTGGAAAATATTTCTTTATGCAGTTACCAACTGAGATTAAGCTTGAAAATAATGCGAAAAGTTTTGAAATAAAATAAAAAGATGTCCAATTGAAAAAGCACTATATTCAATTAATGAATATTTTTGTTCTTGAGTACTGAGAGCCTGGTCTTCCAATAAATGCAATAATTCCCATTATTGGTATTATTTGTTTTATTTTTTATAGTCATGTATCTCGTAGTTTTATTTTAGTTTAAGCATTTAAGTATTAAGACGCTATTCTTTGTATAAGTGTACAAAAAATTATGAATAAAGAAGTTTGACTTTGACTTTAATGTTTTAGATAATTTCAAAACTATTATGTAGAGTGAGTGCAGTTGTTGCTAGAATGGTGTGCTTGGGTGTGATTGTGACTTATGTTTAATTGTGACGATTTTTTTCGAAACGTTTTGGAGGCTTCCGGTTTTATTGTTGAGTATTTTTATTTCTCTGTCTCTTCTTCTTATACAGTGGACTTCTTCTAGCAGACGTCCCGATAAACACCTAAAGTTGTCTTTTGGGTATTTAGTTCGGCACTCCTATAAGTTTGCGTATTCAGTTTTGTTTGAATGCCTAAGATCTTTAGTGAGATCTTCTTCCATCTCAGCAATTTAATTATTTTTTACTTTTATGTCTTCTTCAAAGCCTCTTATCGTGCAAATCATGTTTTTAGCTTCTTCTTGTAGGATGTCATACTTTTTTTTGTAAACCACAGTTCTTGTCTTCAAGCTTAAATATTTTAGATTGTAATTCAATGACCGCCCTTTGCAGACAACCATTCTCGGCTATAGTACATTTGTATTTCTTCTAAGAGCTGATACTCCCCTGCGTTGGATGTTAGGTGACACTGCACTCCGAAATCGTTGGAGTAGAGGCTGACTCATTCCAACGATGAGTCAGCTTTGTTGGAGCTTCGTTATACAGGACCGATTTGTCACTAGAAGCACGAGCTTTAATTGTCAGTCCATTTGTCAAGGGTTTCATGGAAGGTGACGGTAGAAATACATTTTCCGTATATTCAAGTAGTCGTTTGTCCGACTCTATTGAATGGTCCAAGATAGCCTGCCTGTTTTGTCGGAGGTCTGATAATTGTTCCTTGAGAGCGTTGTTCTCTGCCAACAGATCTGAGGTCGTAGGATATGTACACGGCACGTGTTGTACTACAACTGGCGATGTGTTAACTGCTTGTTCGTGAGTAGCTTTATAAGGTATGGGGTTAATTGGCGAAACAACCATTGGTTCCGTAGTAGTAGTGGTGGCCCTTGGGATAGCGTTGGTGACATGGCCCTCATAGTAACTGGGTGTGGCCTCGAATGAGTCTCATATGCAGTATATACAGCATTTTTTCGTTATTTGTTCGTATGGATGCTTTGCAACTTTTTCCCAAGCAGCGCCAAACAATCTCCCCACTTTTGACGGAATAATATTCCCGATATTTGTAGTTGTTATATACCACAGTGTCCTTTCCTATTTTAGATACTTTAAAATGAAAGACATTATACTATTATAAATGATATATTGTCAATAGAATAGGAAATTCTTGTTACCTTAAATTGGTGACTAATAAAACTAAATAAATAAATAAAATCTGTGGTTTAAAAAATCCTTTTTAGTTTATTGGAAGTAAAAAAGTAAAGGGGTCATCAGGATTCGAACCTAGACCCTTGTACTTCACAGACTTTTACGATAGTGGTATCACCACTTTAGCTGAGAAAACAGTTGGTCCCAGTTATTCAAATGTTTACCTTCTTTAAAGTTGCTGCAGCGTGTGGTTAGTGCGTGCTGTGATTCTAACCTCAAAAAACTACGATGAATGCAACATATTCAGTTTACTTACATAATAAGTGACCGAATGTCCGGAATTGTGTGCAAACCACAAAGCACAATATATATGCATGATCAGTACAATGTTTATCAGTAAGCGTATTAAATAAACTACATTAAATTAGGTAAAACAACAGTACGAAACATAATATGTCTGCACAAATAGGGGCCTCCCTCACTCCCTCCATAACCACAGCTGGAACTTACGTGATCAGTTGTGGTTAACGTGCAGTTTGACAGCTGGGTCGGTCCTTCCTTGACCCAAGAGCGAACGTATGCGATCAGTTGTCGTTAAAGTATAGTTTCACGGATGTTCGGTTCATCTTAGACCCAATCGTAACCCAATGTATACAAATTATAAGAAGATCTAAATCTGATTTAAATTTTTGAGCCTAGAACGTTGACCGAGTTCTTTATTTGGTACATAGATGACAAGAAGAAGCACATTTGCTCGGCGGGTGAAAACAGAAAGTCGATGTGATGGACGACAAAACATACGTAGCTATCACAGTGACAAAAGTCAAAACAGTCACTACTCAAGGTTATAAACACGCAGGGAATAGGTGTTAAGGGTATTGCCACGTTTTAGCTCTGGTTATTTTTAGTGAATCGTACTCACCATCCTCGATGTTCTTAAAGCTTAGGTAATTTCAATAGACTTATTAACTTCCTTTTTAACTGCTTAAAATAATATTCAATATCAATACTAGGTTCCTTTATCTGCTGGTTATCAAGTTTTACATCAGCAACTTAATTAAAAAATAGACCAAGTATCTGATCATTGTCAAATTGTTGTTACTGTTTCTATCGTTACGTTTATTTGCCGGAGTCATAACATCGCTTGTCACGTGACTTTGAAACACAGCTCCAACACTATAAACAGATTTATCCTATATATTTCGATATTACACATAAACCGGAGCAGACAAGATACGTGTCACTCTTGTCGCATGCTATCCTCTCTTGGGTGAATTTGATTAATACATGGAAATGGTGATATACCATGGAATAAATAAATAAACCTTGTTTCCCACCGGCACCGCTAAACAAGTAAATTCTCGATCGTCCATCAACAATAAATCGGTTTAGGATTGTTATGTCAATGTTCATGCGTATATTGAGGAGGAAGTTGGGTCAGCGGAGTGCTCAGAGTGTCCCTGATGCAATTTGGGTGAGCGACCAAATACATTACTGTAAATAAGTGTGTTCTCCACGCCCAAGCGTGGCTACAAACTGATTTTATACTCTATTCTTACTTCCAATTAAAAGATACTAAACAAAATTAAAACATATTCCAAATTCCTCATTATTAAAACTTTTATTTGGTTTTGAATTTCTATTTCTTGCCGTTTTATGTTTAACAAGATGATTTTTTCACAATTTTCGAATATTTTACCAAAGAGGTTATTAATAATGGAAATTTGAATATAATACTGTATTGGTTACTGAATGATTGGAGAAAAATGTTTGCTCCAGCTGTTTTTGCTTTGTATAGTATTACTGTAAATTTTGTTAGTATAAAAGCTTTATCAGGTTGGCAATACATTGACAAATAATGTAAAGTGTCCTGCTTGTTATTTCTGTTGCTATGGTTATGTATATTGTTTATGTAAACAAAGGCAAAACATAAATTAATTTGGGAATATAGTGATTCAAGTTAGTTGTGGTTTTGTTGTATTTATTTTTTTGTAGTGTGTTGAAATGGGAAATAACAAGAATGTAAGAAGTAAGCAGAAGTTGTGTATGAAGTGATTGAATGAAATAAAGGCCTGTCATCAAAATGAAAAGGATGCTAGGCCTAGCATTGATTAATTTATGATAATATTAAATCCTGATACTTTGTGTATGTTAAATATTGTCTTGATTGAAGGTAAAGTATATCAAGCACTTTTACCTCCCATAAATTGCCATGGCAAAAGTAATGCCTATATTTAGAGACCTTTCAAACCCCGAGTTATTAAAAAAAAATGTTTAGCCGGTAAGATGCAACACCATAACGAGACATCGAATGGATTAATTTTAATTCTTGTACCCAAGAGGAACTTTGTAGGCCTACTTACATTAAAACATAATGGCCAAAATGCAGTTTTATTCTTTAATGATGACTACTCTAGCAAATACACAAGTTATTGAGCACCTAAGGATCAAAGTAGGGAGTCATTTCATTGTGGCTATGTATCCACTTGACAAATACCACATCCAGATAAGTGAAAAAGTTGCGGACAAAGTGGTAAAAAAGATCAGGTAAAGTAGGACCAGGCTGGAAAGAAGACTACAGGATCAGTGCCTAGATGCAGAGGGCCCAGACAACCATCATAAGGTGCTGGAGTATCTTGTTGATTGTCTACACAACACAAAATCCTGGGCACCAGTATCTTGATCTACCTTCAGGACAGACTACACATCTTCTTATTTGCGCTCCAGGAAGGTGTTGTAGTGTATGAGGATTTGGACCTGCATCTCCAGCAGGACCTACTAATGGATCTTTTACCACTGTACGTGTATGGGTGGATGGGTGGGTCAATACCACTGTACGTGTATGGGCGGTTGGGTGGGTCAATACCAATGTACGTGTATGGGTGGGTGGGTGAGTCAATACCACTGTACATGTATATGTGGGTAAATACCATAGTACGTGTATGGGCGGGCGGGTGGGTCAATATCACTGTACGTGTATGGGCGGGCGAGTGGGTTAATTCCACAGTACATGTATGGGAGGGCGGATGAGCCAATACCACAGTACGTGTATGGGAGGGCGGATGAGTCAATACCAGTACATGTATGGGAGGGCGGATGGGCCAATACTACAGTACATGTATGGGAGGGCGGATGGGCCAATACCACAGTACATGTATGGGAGGGCGGATGAGCCAATTCCACAGTACATGTATGGGAGGGCGGATGAGCCAATACCACAGTACATGTATGGGAGGGCGGATGAGTCAATACCAGTACATGTATGGGAGGGCGGATGGGCCAATTCCACAGTACATGTATGGGAGGGCAGATGAGCCAATACCACAGTACATGTATGGGAGGGCGGATGGGCCAATACCACTGCACGTGTGTGGGTGGACGGGTGGGTTAATACCACTGTAAGTGTATGGATGGGCGGGTGAGTCAATGCCACTGTACGTATATGGGTGGGTGGGTAGGTCGATACCACAGTATGTGTATGTGTGGGCGGGTGGGTCAATACCACTATACGTGTATGGGTAGGCGGGTGGGTCAATACCACTGTACGAGTTAAACCCACCTAGATGTTTAAATATTACATATTAATAAATAGATGTATTGTATTAACATTAAATATAAATGTTCACAATATTATAAAGAAAAAAACTATTATATGTATTGACTTCCATTTTACTTTTCTGTAATGATATGTAAAGAAGATCAATTGATAAAGTCTCTCAATAAATTCATTCATAAATGTGTGATATGCATCGTATTGACAGGACTAACCAATCAATCGACTTTACCTTATGCCACTGTACGTGTATGGGCGGGTGGGTGGCTCAGTACCACTGTACGTGTATAGGTAGACGGGTGGGTCAGTACCACTGTGCGTGTGTGGGCGGGTGGTTCAATACCACTGTACGTGTATGGGTGGGCAAGCGGGTCAGTGCCACTGTACCTGTATGGGCGGGCGGGTGGGTCAATACCACTTTACGTGTATAGGTGAGCGGGTGGGTAAGTACCATTGTACGTGTGTGGGCGGGTGGTTCAATACCACTATAAGTGTATGGGTGGGTGGGTGGGTCAGTGCCACTGTACATGTATGGGCGGGCGAGTGGGTCACTGCCACTGTACGTGTATGGGCGGGCAGGTGGGTCAGTGCCACTGTACGTGTATGGGCGGGCGGGTGGGTCATTGCCACTGTACATGTATGGGCGGGCGGGCGAGTCAGTGCAACTGTACATGTATGGGCAGGTGGGTGGGTCAGTGCCACTGTACGTGTATGGGCGGGCGGGCGGGTCAGTGCCATCCATATACCACAGTGTGTATATGGGTGGGTTGGTGGGTCAGTACCACAGTACGCCTATGGGTGGGCGGGTGGGTTAATACCACAGTGTGTATATGGGTGGGTCAATACCACAGTGTGTATATGGGTGGGTTGGTGGGTCAGTACCACAGTACGCATATGGGTGGGAGGGTCGGTTAATACCACATTGCGTATATATGTGCCACGAACATTTGGGCAGGTGTGTCATTACCACCTCTGATGTATGTGTGGGTAGGTGAACTATTACCATCGTTCGTATATTGGTGGGCAGGTAGACCTTTACGACCGTATGTGTATTGGTGGGCATCTGAGCCATTACCACCTTACGTGTATGGATGAGAAGGTGAGTCAATGCCACTGTACGTATATAGGTGGGTGGGTAGGTCGATACCACAGTATGTGTATGTGTGGGCGGGTGGGTCAATACCACTATACGTGTATGGGTAGGCGGGTGGGTCAATACCACTGTACGAGTTAAACCCACCTAGATGTTTAAATATTACATATTAATAAATAGATGTACTGTATTAACATTAAATATAAATGTTTACAATATTATAAAGAAAAAAAACTATTATATGTATTGACTTCCATTTTGCTTTTCTGTAATGATATGTTGTTATGTACACCATTCGTGTATGGGTGGGCAGGTGGGCTATTACAACCATTGATGTATAGGTGGGCAGGTGTGTCATTACCACCTCTCATGTATGTGTGGGTAGGTGGACCATTACCACCGTTCGTATATTGGTGGGCAGGTAGACCTTTACGACCGTACGTCCAAAGATATATTCCCAATCTTTGACTTCTCCAAATTCTTTCACTTTTGGAACATATACTATCACATTTCACTTTTGGACCAATGACATTGATATGGCGTGCTGCAGAATATACTTTCTAAGAACCCTATCCGAGATATGCCCCAATCAAGTCATGCTTGCGGCATATTGTGGTCTCATTTATCCTCACTTGTCATATGGAGTTGTTCTTTGGGGTGGCTGTTCTTCAGTTGACTTAATGAGACTCTTTAGACTGCAAAAAAAAGCAGTAAGGATAGTGTCCAAACTGAAGTCTAGAGAGTCCTACAAACCCGTGTTTAAGTCATTAAAGCTATTGACATTGCCTTGCATTTATATTTTAGAGGCTGCATCTTATTGTATGTTCAAGTGTGTCCTCACCAGAGGCAGTGAAATGCATAACTATCCAACCAGACAAAGAGAAAATTACAGAATCGCACAACATAGGACAGTAACCTACGAGCACCTTCCCTCACAAGCAGGTGCTCGCTTGGTCAATAGTCTTCCAATAGAATACAAAAGCAATATTGAGCCAAAGGCTTTCAAGGCACGGTTAAAAAGGTTTTTCATTTCAGAAGCCTTTTATTCTGTGTGAGATATCTTATCCCTCAACTGGGAGACTAATAATTCGGTGGTTTGGCACTAGAAGCTGGAGTATCTAACTTGGACTAATTTTGTGAATGTGAAGAATGTATGAGCCAAAAATGTATGTACGAATGTGGAATTCTGTAGGAATGGCTGCTTTAATTTTAATCAACATTATAATTTAATTAAAGTATGACGATTGCGATAAATTTACTTTAAATGTCCATGCAATGCAAAATTATTCTATTCTATTCTAAACATTCAAGTCTAGGCCAAAATTCGAATCAGTGCTAGATGCCTAAAACCTTAGATCTTTCAACCACTGGCTCGGCAATGTTTATGTCTACATTGTTAACTAAATAACATAAATAAATAAAATTAAAGAAGTAAAACATGATCGATTATGCATACGCTAGAACTATTAAAAGTTAAATACTGTCAAAAGGTCACTTATCAGTAAGTACAAAAAAAAAGAGCCCAAACATAAAACAAATATATTCTCTCTAGAATGTGTACGTGTTACATAAGGAACGCTAAATTATATATTTTTCTAGAGAAAATAAGCATTCAAGTGAATAAAAGCTGAATTGGTGTTTTAGATGATCCAAAATAGCCACTTTTGTATGTTATTTTGTAAATCTATGGGGGAGGGGTGAATGCTGTAGAATGATATTTCCAAAATGTTGCTGTGGAAAAACCTAATGTTACATTTTCTTACTATGCTGACAAAAAATAGTAAAAATGTTCTATGCTGGCTAGTTTATAGTTCTCTTTTCAAGCCATATGTACTTAAACATCGAAAAGATTATCTGCTGATTATTCAGGCCGTCTTTCGACATGACGTCAGTTTGACATTGTATTGCAACCAAAAATGTAAAATGTACTTATATCCTTATACTTTTTTTATATAGTTAATTAGGCTATTATAAAATAACTATGTGTGATTTATGACAATTATGTTAATTATAGTTCACACGGTGTGTCCTTTTAGGTCAAATAAGATTGGTGTAACTGAATTGTCACTGTCATGAGAAATTAGGTTTTTTTTATTTTTTATTTATTATTGCTAGAATATCAATTTATACACCTCAAGTGTCGATTGAAAGCTTAGAATAAAACATTAAACGTCATCTAAATGTACTATTTATCCAAAAAAAGTCCACAGTAAATCTTACTATTAAATAGAACCGTTTATTTTGATTTCAGTTAAAACGATTAAATATGTTGTTCAAACATAAACAGAATACTAATTATTACAAAAATAAACATGCATCATTACATATTAACTATTTGGAATGTATTAAAACAAAAGTAAATATTAATTGACGATTAGGGACTTTTCATTTACTATCCCACATATACTTTGTTCTCTTCATAAAAAAAACTGCAATATCAATTTTCGAAAAATCATTCAATCTGCTACTGTATGAGTTCACAAATTATCCACAATAACGAGAAACGAAACGGATATTTGATGGTTATTTCAATCACTAAAACTGCGCTTCCCTTGCAAATTGTTTCCACGAATGACTGAGATGTTAAAAAAGTAATTTGAAAGTTATGAAAAGTAACATTCTGTTACACAATGTGCGTTTCTATTGCGTTTACTCATAGAATAGGTTTGTTCAGAATTGCTAGCATTGGAGTATATTAAATTGATATTTATCTTGCAAGTCACATTTACATACAGCAGTCAGCTTAATCATCAATGAATTTAGTGCATTTAGGTATAGCTTTGCAAAACTTACACGTTTACACGCGCGCACAATTACACACACACACACACACACACACACACACACACACACACACACACACACACACACACACACACACACACACACACACACACACACACACACACACACACACACACACACACACACACACACACACACACACACACACACACACACACACACACACACACACACACACACACACACACACACACACACACACACACACACACACACACACACACACACACACACACACACACACACACACACACACACACACACACACACACACACACACACACACACACACACACACACACACACACACACACACACACACACACACACACACACACACACACACACACACACACACACACACACACACACACACACACACACACACACACACACACACACACACACACACACACACACACACACACACACACACACACACACACACACACACACACACACACACACACACACACACACACACACACACACACACACACACACACACACACACACACACACACACACACACACACACACACACACACACACACACACACACACACACACACACACACACACACACACACACACACACACACACACACACACACACACACACACACACACACACACACACACACACACACACACACACACACACACACACACACACACACACACACACACACACACACACACACACACACACACACACACACACACACACACACACACACACACACACACACACACACACACACACACACACACACACACACACACACACACACACACACACACACACACACACACACACACACACACACACACACACACACACACACACACACACACACACACACACACACACACACACACACACACACACACACACACACACACACACACACACACACACACACACACACACACACACACACACACACACACACACACACACACACACACACACACACACACACACACACACACACACACACACACACACACACACACACACACACACACACACACACACACACACACACACACACACACACACACACACACACACACACACACACACACACACACACACACACACACACACACACACACACACACACACACACACACACACACACACACACACACACACACACACACACACACACACACACACACACACACACACACACACACACACACACACACACACACACACACACACACACACACACACACACACACACACACACACACACACACACACACACACACACACACACACACACACACACACACACACACACACACACACACACACACACACACACACACACACACACACACACACACACACACACACACACACACACACACACACACACACACACACACACACACACACACACACACACACACACACACACACACACACACACACACACACACACACACACACACACACACACACACACACACACACACACACACACACACACACACACACACACACACACACACACACACACACACACACACACACACACACACACACACACACACACACACACACACACACACACACACACACACACACACACACACACACACACACACACACACACACACACACACACACACACACACACACACACACACACACACACACACACACACACACACACACACACACACACACACACACACACACACACACACACACACACACACACACACACACACACACACACACACACACACACACACACACACACACACACACACACACACACACACACACACACACACACACACACACACACACACACACACACACACACACACACACACACACACACACACACACACACACACACACACACTTGTTTCGTGATACGATGTGCCCACCCTTACGAGATTCACACAAATGTTCAATTTAAAACAGTAGTAATTCTTCATGTACTTAAAATTACCACTGAACAAACAGTACCGACTTATATTTAGAAATTCAAAATGGTTATTCGCTATACTTTTGAACTCGTTGAAATGTATTTCTATTGTTGAATGAAGAATTCTGTCGACGTACAAATTATCTCTACTCAAATTTTAACCTTATTTACTAAGAAACTTAAATACTAACTAGGGAACACCCGTGCACGCATTGCGTGCCAACTACGTCACTCGCTGCGCTCGTGACACCTTGGCCTTCGGCCTCGGCACGTATTTGACTACAAATATTAGTTCAACTGAATTGAGTAAAATCATATCAGATAAATAATTATATCAGTAGTTAATATATTATTAGACAGCTGTTTATAAATAACAAATGAATAAATAATAGTTCCATAAGAACAACATTGAAAGTTGAGAGTCCAATGGGGTAGATTCTTGAGGTCGGAGGGAAATATCCTTTCTTAGTGAGTCTCTAGGGCCTTAGGTATATGTACAAAATTTCAAGTAAATCGGCCAACACACAACTATCCTCAGACTCAACCAATTTGGTTAATGAAACTTACAGAAAACATTCTTGTCAATTACGTTTTAAAATAATAGTGCGGTATAGTAATAAGTTTTGAGTAATAAAAGTGCAAAGTTGATGCACAGTAAAAACAAGTAAAAAAATCCGGCTTTTTTATGTTAAACTTAAAATAAAATTCACAAATTAATATTTCATATCATAAACTGAACGAATAAAACAATTTTAGGAATGGGAACTGTTAGGTTAGGTTAAAATTAGGTTATATTAGTTAAAGTTAGGTTAGGTTGGTTAGTTGGGTTAGTTTAGACAGAGATCAAGTAAGTTTGGTCTGTGGTTAAGATAAAGGTTTGGTTATATTGGGTTAGCGATTTGTATTCACGGTTAGCCCAACCCACCTTGTTATTGAATATATAATTTATTATTCGTCATATTCGTGTTCAGAAGGAAAAACTACAAAATATGATTTTAATACAAATCGTTTTTTTAAAAGGCCTTAAAATGTTTTTTTCAAATATGGTATTTCTGGGGGAAGTTTACACGTATTAGTGTACATAAATGTCAAAATGAAACATTCTTAAAATGACGGTCAATAACAATGTAGTTATGTTATCTGTTTCTATACATATGTAAGAATATTGCTTTGAAGTCAGTGGAAGTTTAGTCTATAAAAATATGTGTTTAACACAGTGACCCTAAAAAGTATCCACTGAAAAGTTCGTTGAGGTCAATTATCCTTTTTAATTATAAAATATTAAATTTTACATTTTTGTAAATAATATTTTAATAATTTATAAAATATAATTTTAAATGTTTCTCTTATTGACTCAATTCTACAGTATGGTTTGGTTTGTTGGGGAGGAACATATAAATATCTCATTGAAAGATTAACAGCTCTACAAAATAATTGTTTTAAATAATTTTATGCAAGCAAAAAGGAGTTAGTTCTTTCCCACTTTTTTCAAAAATGAAAATAATGCCAATACAACACTTATACGTATACAAGTTTTGAGATTGTTCTATTTGAGAAGTGGTAATTCAGGTACAACAGATCTTTTATGTTAACAGAAATGTACACCGTCGAATAAGTAAAGTCAATAAATCTGTTTTCAAACATTCATTTAAGTACAACACCCCAAAGCTTTTCAATCATTTACTTACCATAAGAATTAAGAAATGAACACAGTGTTCTTACTTTCCCTACAAAATTGAAAGATTGGATGTTTTTCAAATTGATGTTTATTTTTTAACTATTAAGTCTAAGATTACGTGAACAAGTGCAAGCAGAATATTTAAATAATAGCTGTATTTTTACTGATCAAATTAAATACATGAAATCTATATCTATAAAAGCCAAATACCACTCACTGACTGACTCACTCACTGATCGCTCTACAGCCCAAACGGTAATACATAGGAAGCTGTAAGTTTTACACAATATTCCTTGCATACTGAATGCTGCACGCATTAAGAACAGCATGCATTTTGCAGCATGCAAAACATTGCACATAAGAAAGGATTTTGGGAAATTCCAACTCTAAGGGGGGTTTTGGGGGTGCCAAAAAGCCCCAAAAGTGTAGTGTAGTCGATCCAGTTTTTTGGCTCTACTGGCTTAACCGTTCATTGATTTAAAGTTTGACATAAAATCGTTAGTCTGGAATTAGATTATCTACAACTTTTGTCTCTTGCCTTTTTTTCATATCTCTCACTGTTTGGCTTAAAAAAGCACAAACTTCCCAAATTTCATCAAAAAGTGGAGAAATCACGCTGTTTTTGGCAAATATTTCTCTAATAATTAGTTGGTTTAACTTTTTTAACACACAGTATTATGGTAAAGAATGTAGTTTTCAACAACTTTCAACAGCTTTAGTGCCAGAACAGCCCAAAAACAATATTTAAAAATAAATATGAAAAGCAATATGTCGGCCATAAGTGCTGTATTTGACTAATTTAATTAATTTTTATAGCCGGTTTTTTTCTTATAGTGTTTTAGTTTTAGGAATAAGATAACGGTACCAGGATAAAATAATATATTATTTCTTTACTAATTCTGACCAACTATAAACTCTGCGTTTAAACTGCCTTTAAACTTACGCCACTCAGAGACTCCAATGTGTAACATCTCAAAACAAAGCGACATGGCGGAGGTTCTCAAATATTGCAAGTTAATAATTTGGGACGAATGCACAATGGCCAACAAGACAGGAATTGAAGCTTTAGATAGATCTCCTCAAGACATTAGAAATAATAGAAACCTGATGGGTGGAGTAACGCTCTTATTGGCTGGAGACTTCAGACAAACTTTGCCTGTTGTACCTAAGGGAACTCGAACTGATGAAGTCAAAGCCTGCCTTAAGAGATCTATTCTTTGGCCTAAAATCCAAGTTCTTGCCTTGAAAACAAAAATGTGGGTTCATCTTAAAGGCAGTTTAAATGTAGGAGAATTCTCAAATTTACTTTTAAAGATTGGCAATGGAAATCTACCTGCGAAAAACGGCAAAGTTAGTATTACAGCAGACTTATGTAAAGTTGTATGTGACTTGCAAGCGTTGGCTGAAAACATTTACCCAGATTAAAAAAATGTTTATTTAAAAGATTTGTCTTGGTTTCGAAAAAGAGCTATCCTTACACCAAAGAATGACACTTCTACAAGTATCAATAATATATTATTGGAAACACTGCCAACTGACACTGTATGCTACCAATCGGTGGATTCTGTGGTGGAAGTAGAAGATGTGGTTCACTACCCGGTAGAGTTTTTACACACGCTTATTCCTCCAGGCATTCCACCACACAATCTTTACCTTAAGGTTGGAGCTCCAATAATGTTGCTAAGAAACCTGGTACCACTTAAGCTTTGCAACGGCACTAGGATATAAGTAAAAGCGTTCCACAAAAACGTCATAGAAGCAACAATATTTACTGGATGTGGCCAGGATGAAGTAGTCTTCATTCCACGTGTTCCCCTAATACCATCGGATTACCATTTTCAGTTTAAAAGACTGCAGTTTCCTCTGAAGCCCTGCTTTGCTATGACAATAAATAAATCACAAGAGCAGTCTCTGAAAATGGCCGGCGTTGATCTGAGGGAAGACTGCTTCTCTCATGGCCAATTATATGTTGCTTGCTCAAGGGTTAGCTCTTCGGAAATCTTAACGATCCTTCAACCACAGGGTCAATCAAAGAACGTTGTCTACAAAGAAATTTTATAATTTTCATTTGTGTTCCATCACACGATTTTATAATTTTTGTAATGATTATCAATTAACTTACCACTAAGTAATTAAGTAAATAACCGTAGCAAAGCACGGGTACTCGGCTAGAAATATATAATAATGAAGAAATTTTCATTTCACTTACCAGATTAAAAAGTACCAGTTTGAGAAAATTAAAAATAATTAGTCACAGTATAAAGTAATTTAGGACAGTAAGTAAGTTGAAGTTGAGCTCATAATATGTTGTAGAGGACAGATAGACAGTGATAACCCAGCTGTGCCTATAAGTGTGGCTCACTGACAGCAACCTGAGTTTTCATCTACTGAAGTCTAAAACTGATTTGTGTTTAGCCTTTTTATCACTAGTCACAATACTTGACAAATTTATCAGTTTTTTCCACAGACTTTTCAATATGTTTGTAAACTGTGTAACATTTTGCTGGAATAAATCATTTAATCGTTTAATTTTACTGTAATAATCAATAACACTGTTGTTCATTTAAAATCACACGATTAAAAGAAATTAAAACTTCGTGTATCGGTGGTTTTAAAATCCCAGGTACGTATCGATGGTTGGGTACGTACGTGTATGGGTGGGTGGGTGGGTAAGTAACTGTATGGGTAGGCCAATACTACTGTAAATGTATGGGTGGGTGGATTGATCACTACCATTGTACGTGTATGAGTGGGTCTTATAGGAACACCTAAGTTAACCTAACCTAACCAAACGTTATCTAACCTGATTGGAAGATAATCCTTTTGCCAATTGTTGAAGGATTACGACAACAAAGGTGTTTTGGTTCGGTAATGGGGCCTATATAGTGTTTTGTTAAGGGTTTTACCGTAAAACGAACATAAAGTAATGTCAGTTGTATTCTTTTACGTCATTACAATATTCATAAAACTTTTAATGTATGTACTGTATTATTACATTTTCTTCAAGACAGCTCTCGTGTTACCTAGGAGATCCGTGAGCTACCAAATGACCTTCCCCATACGCGTTGAAGGTTGCATGAACGCAGTTGATGAAGGAATAGAGGACTCCAAATGAAATAAATCCTGCTGATGAACAGCATATGTTACACCTCCCAGACAATGCACTTTAGGAGCAGTTGATAGAATGTGGGAATGTAGATTCCTGACATAAATGACTCAAAGGCAACCACAATCGAAGATATGCATTTTCGTTTTATACCATTCTAAACCTGAGAAATAGATTACATCCTATATTCCATTAAAGATATTGTAAAAATTCACTTCTCTATAAATGAGAACATTACTGGAAAATTTCAAAGCCATATTTAAAAACCACAACCACTTCGCTAATGTATGAAAATGCACAATCTGCTTCAACCAAGGTTGATCACTATTAATTGAAGAACTAGAACTGGATATATTTTGTTGTTTAGAAAACAATTTCCTCCAAAATAGACTTGGTATCCTCAAAACTTGTCAATTTATTTCTTTCTTTTATAAGGAACAGTTAATAAGAGGGGTAGTTAAAAGTGTTATAAAAGAAAATTATAACAACTTCCCAACTTAACCGACTTATAATATATGTTTAGGAAAATTACTTTGAATTGGTGTAAATATTATTCATTTGGAAAATAAGTACAATATGTATCGATTTACTAGAGTTTAAGATTAAGCTCATCTCCTAGTTTTAGAGGAATCTTTTGTTTGCCACAAAATATGCTGTTACTAACCAGGGACTTCCGGGGGAATCTTTTGTTTGCCACAAAATGTGCTGTTACTAACCAGGGACTTCCGGAGGAATCTTTTGTCTGCCACAAAATGTGCTGATACTAACCAGGGAGTTTCGGAGGAATCTTTTGTTTGCCACAAAATGTGCTGATACTAACCAGGGAGTTCCGGAGGAATCTTTTGTCTGCCACAAAATGTGCTGATACTAACCAGGGAGTTTCGGAGTAATCTTTTGTTTGCCACAAAATGTGCTGTTACTAACCAGGGAGTTCCGGAGGAATTTTTTGTCTGCCACAAAATGTGCTGATACTAACCAGGGAGTTTCGGAGGAATCTTTTGTTTGCCACAAAATGTGCTGTTACTAACCAGGTAGTTCCGGAGGAATCTTTTGTTTGCCAAAAATGTGCTGTTACTAACCAGGTAGTTCCGGAGGAACCTTTTGTTTGCCACAAAATGTGCTGTTACTAAGCAGGTAGTTCCGGAGGAATCTTTTGTTTGCCACAAAATGTGCTGTTACTAACCAGGTAGTTTCGGAGGAATCTTTTGTTTGCCACAAAATGTGTTGATACTAACCAGGGAGTTTCGGAGGAATCTTTTGTTTGCTACAAAATGTGCTGATACTAACCAGGGAGTTCCGGAGGAATTTTTTGTCTGCCACAAAATGTGCTGTTACTAACCAGGGAGTTTCGGAGGAATCTTTTGTTTGCCACAAAATGTGCTGTTACTAACCAGGTAGTTCCGGAGGAATCTTTTGTTTGCCACAAAATGTGCTGTTACTAACCAGGTAGTTCCGGAGGAACCTTTTGTTTGCCACAAAATGTGCTGTTACTAACCAGGTAGTTCCGGAGGAACCTTTTGTTTGTCACAAAATGTGCTGTTACTAACCAGGTAGTTCAGGAGGAATTTTTTGTCTGCCACAAAATGTGCTGTTACTAATTAGGGAGTTTCGGAGGAATCTTATGTTTGCCACAAAATGTGCTGTTACTAACCAGGTAGTTCCGGAGGAATCTTTTGTTTGTCACAAAATGTGCTGTTACTAACCAGGTAGTTCCGGAGGAATCTTTTGTTTGCCACAAAATGTGCTGTTACTAAACAGGTAGTTTCGGAGGAATCTTTTGTTTGCCACAAAATGTGCTGTTACTAACCAGGTAGTTCCGGAGGAATTTTTTGTCTGCCACAAAATGTGCTGTTACTAATTAGGGAGTTTCAGAGGAATCTTATGTTTGCCACAAAATGTGCTGTTACTAACCAGGTAGTTCCGGAGGAATCCTTTCTTATCCTAATTTGTTTTTACTTTATGACTATGAACTTGGAACGTTTATTTATAATAGAAAGATTGCTCAATATGTCGATGACTGGACTCTGCCTATAAATAAATCATTTAAAGACACGCCTATTGAAACATGTATTAGATTAAACACTTAAATCCTATCTCTATATTCAGGGTGGTATTTCGCATTGCCGATTCAGAGCGTAAATGCAGTAACAGATGCAGGGACCATTACCGAACAGAGGTATAACAAGCGTCATGTAACAAATGCGTTTGAACAAGCTCAAACGTAAAATAACATGCTAAATAAGTTACTAAACAGTTGAATGAGAATACCTGCTTTTCGGCAGCAGTTATCCTCATCCAACAGTTACAGAAAGCAGGTTGACCAACAGAAGTGAACAGTAAGCGCGTTTCTATATTAGTTGCTGTCTGCAGCTCTCTTGCACTGTTGCGATGCTCTATTATTATGTAAGATATACTTTGACTTAAATGTTCTATCAATGGAAAGGTACACACAAATTTTATTAAACTATCTCTAAGAAATTGTATAGCCTTGTCTTTGTAAATTTGCTGTTACTGTTTCATATGTATGTGTAACTATTCTATTTGCTATTATTATTTAATTAAAAACAAGTTTAAAGCTGGCCAAGCAATTTTCAGTCAACAACGGTATACAGAAACAACGTGTCAATATGTGTGCTGTAGCTGAGCTAAACTTCTTTTAATACGCAGCTTAATTAAGCAGCTTACTGATGCCAACTGCTTTCAGCTAAGCTGCTTCTTCCAAACAGCAGTTTGGCACATCTCTAGGGTAATTATTCTTAGGTGGTAATTATTCTTGATAAACACCCTCACTATATGTTAACAAATATAGACGGTCACTTTGGTTGCAATCCTCCAAGTCCATCCTTATTTACTGGACAGGGTCATCAATGCAAAGCTGCAGTAATTCAAGGATCAATGCAATCAGTTCACGTGGCGTTCGATTAAATTTTCAATATATTCATAATATAATTATGCTAATTTTCCAATAACCTATATGAATTATTACTTTTTTAGCTTCTCTTGTAAGAAAAAAATCACAGTTGTGTATAGAGAGGCAAACAATGTATTGTTCTTTATGAATTTTCCCTCCACCTCACCACATTCTAAAAGAAATCCCTTAACTGAAAGCTGGTAATTTCCAATACATGATAAGCATATTAGTTTGATATTTTCAATTCCTATATCAATAAAAATTCACCAAAAGGGAAGTAATAAGCTATGAAATCCATTAAAATACTGACTTTTCAAAATAAACCGATTATGAAACTAGCAACATTATTTTAATTTTTTTTAGATAGATTGTTTGTGTGGATATTGAATATTTTTATTAAATGCTGGGTTTTCCGGCTTAACTCCACTTCTCTGTGTGAGCAGTTTCTTTGACAGTAGTGCCATTAAATGTGGGTTAATTGAAATTGAGCTTGTGTCAGTACAACCACCACTCTTGATAACACAGCAGTTTATGGCTTTTGAAATGACAAATTGATTTTCAAGTAATTTACTTTGAATGCCTCTGGTATGAGTTCGTGGAATCAGCCCATTTGTTCACCTACCCCCTTTCGGTCTCACTCTGTTCGTGCTACATTATTTGACTACTTTATTCAAAAAGGTGATTTAATTAACTGGTTATCATCAACTGTCGTGAGACCTCATCCACCTCCGCATAATTAATTGGAAAATGACTCACGTGCCATCAACTACCACTCAGACATACTCAGACTCTGCCTGGACCTGACAGGTTCTCTCAAGGTTACATATAACCCTCAACTCACGTGCCATCAACCACCACTCTCAGACGTACTCAGACTCCTCCTGGACCTGACAGGTTATCTAAAGGTTACATATAACTCTACGACTCATGTGCCATCAACCATAACTCAGACATACTCAGACTCCTCCTGGACCTAACAGATTATTTCAATGTTACGAATAACCCTCACCTCACGTGCTATCAACCACCACTATCAGACGTACTCAGACTCCTCCTGGACCTGACAGGTTCTCTTAAGGTTACGTATAACCCTACGACTCACGTGCCATCAACCACCACTCAGAAATACTCAGACTCCTCTTAGACCTGGCAGGTTCTCTCGAGGTTACGTATGACACTATGACTCGGACAACGTGTTTAAGGAACCAAAGTTTCTGCTACCTATACTAGTCCACACTATTTCACAGTTTTGCAACAAAGACGGGTATAGTTTTAAATATAACGTTTTGCAATAGTAAAAATATAAAAACAACCTAAGGTTTTTACTGAAAAAAGAAATAATAAAATCATATATCTACAGAATAACAATGCATATTCTGTGCAAAATCAATAACCTTATACTGCTGAGTAACTATAGCAAAACACACGAAACGACACTCTTGGAAAGACTGCACACTAACAGTTTTTGATAAGGTAAAGCCATAAAAAAATAAAACTAATTGAGAAGGAAAATCCACGCAAAAATAATAAAAACCGGCAAAATACTTTAGTTCTGCTGTTTTTTGTTGATGTGGATTGTTTTCTCATCACGTCAGCTGTGATTGATATGATAGTAGTCGATAATGGTTCCATACTGTTTTTTCTGCTAGAATTCGATAAAATGGGACGTCTTTACCAGGATTTAGACCAATGCCAATCAATTTGCACAGAGTCCAGGAAGGAGCACGCCAAGTCCTATCACAAGCGTCAGTCTACCAGCATTTCCAAGCCTCACTTAAATTCTGATCTGGGTTCAATACAAATGCTGTAAATATAACAACGGTTAAGCACAAATAACTATTATTAATATTTACTCTTCCAACTAATTAAACACCAGTATAACAACACTAAAATTATAGTTGTTCTATGCCCTTTAGACTAGATAGTAAGCAGGCTGTATTGTAATGACCTATCTTTTTATGTAAAACCGATTTGGGGGGGGGGGGTTTCGACCACGAGAAATTGATTGGCATTGGTCTAAATCCTGGTAAATACTGATTTCTTAGAAGTCCCATTTTATCGAATTCTAGCAGAAAAAACAGTATGGAACCATTATCGACTACTATCATATCCATCATAGCTGATGTGATGAGAAAACAATCTGCATCAAAAAAAAATAGCAGATCTAAAGTTTTTTGCCGGTTTTTTTATTATTTTTGCGTGGATTTTCCTTCTCAATTAGTTTTATTTTTTTATGGCTTTACCTTATCAAACACTGTTAGTGTGAAGTCTTTCCAAGAGTGTCGATTCGTGTATTTTGCTATAGTTACTCAGCAGTATAAGGTTATTGATTTTGCATTTTGCAGAATAAGGTTAACCTTAATAAATAAAATTAATAACCTACCAGGTAGAATAACAACAAACGATCCTTAGGATCCTCTGGGAGATGTGGATGCTACCTCTTTTTTGTTGGTTGAGTTTGTAAAATTCAACTCAACCAACCTGTAGCTATGAGCATCGCAGAACCACGACAAGCCGCGCATCGAAGTCAAGAGTCAGATAAATGATTTAAGATCTTATGACCCATCTAGATGATGAAGAAAGGGTCGATCATCTTGAACAAGAACGGCGACGCAGCGCTGCCCGACGCTTGCCACAATACTAAAAAGTCGCCATGTCAGCGGATGTTGAATATTCACTAATGGAACCGGTTGAAGTCGCATGCACTGTGGATGTATATTCTCCCCGAAGAGCGAGAGTGCAGAACAGAACCAGCAGAAATTCATTCGGCGATTGCTGTCTTCACGGGAAATACGAATATAAGCCGACATGGTTCCCGCAGTACATAAAATAATATGTTAACTGGACAACACAAGTGTTGCCTAGTTCCAAGATTTTGTCGCCCAGTGGAGGTAGCTGGTACTAGTAAATTTTTAAAGACAAAGTGATCAATTTAAATGATGTTCTTCAAAATTTAAAATGTGGCCTCCTGCTGTATTATTCTTTTTAAGCTTTGTAAAAAGTACAAACAAATGATTCGTTAAAGTTATATATAATTAATTAGTTACTTTATTGTGTTCAAGGTCAAGTATGTATACACATACACATACACTTAGCAGTCAATGCAGTGGAGTGTGTAACGTGCGGGTGGTTGTGGTAAACAAAATGTAATACAGTAAAGTCGTTCTGCAATTTACGTTCACTTTAAATATTTCGTTCTACCACAGTAAAAATACAATTTATACTTTTTAATCTTAATTAGGTATTAATGATAGAATAAAACAATAGCTTGGTTCGCCAACAAAATATTCTTCCAAATATATCAAGAAATCACAATATGTAAAAACTCTTAATAATACAAAAATAGGGCTTAATTCACGTTTTGAGGCTTCGATATATCACATTTTTGCTGGAAGGCCCAGGCCATTCAGTTTTTACATATTGTAAAAAAGAAATCAGTTTTTACATATTGTGATTTCTTGACATATTTGGAAGAATATTTTGTTGGCGAACGACTTTTCTGTATTACATTTTGTTTACCACAACCACCCGCACGTTACACACTCCACTGCATTGACTGCTAAGTGTATGTGTGTGTACTACACTATACATACTTGACCTTGAACACAATAAAGTAACTAATTAATTATATATAACTTTAACGAATCATTTGTTTGTACTTTTTACTGTATTACATTTTGTTTGCCACAACCACCCGCACGTTACACACCTCCACTGCATTGACTGCTAAGTGTATATTTGTGTGTGCTACACTATACATACTTAGACCTTGAAACACAATAAAGTAGTAACTAGTTAATTATATATAACTTTAACGAATCATTTGTTTGTACTTTTTACTGTATCTTAACATTTTGTTTGCCCACAACCACCCGCACGTTATCACATCTCCACTCATTGACCTGCTAAGTGTTAATAATGTGGTGCTACACTAAACATACTTTGACCTTGACACAATAAAGTAACTAGTTAATTTATATACACTTTAACTAATCATTTGTTTGTACTAGTTTACTGTTTACATTTGTTTGCCAACCACCCGCACGTTTAGACCTCCACTGCATTGAATGTAAATGTTATTGTGTGATAACTACAATCTATACATCTTGACCTTGAACAAATAAAGTAACTATTAATATAATACAACTTTAACATGAATCATTTGTTTGTAACTTTTACTTATACATTTTGTTTGCACAACACCCCTGTTACACACTCCATGCAATTGACTGCATAAGTGTATAGTATTGTTACACCACAATAAATTACTTGACCTGAACACAATAAAGTAACAATTAATTAATATATAACTTTAACGAATCATTTGTTTTGTACTTTTCTAACTGTATGACATTGTTTTGCCAAAAACCAAGCCGCACGTTGTACAACAACACTGCATTGAACTGCATAATGTATGTATAATGTGTACTACACTATAACATACTTGACTTGACACATATAAAGTTGAACTAGTTAATAATATAAACTTTAACGAATCATTTGTTTGTACTTTTAACTGTATTACATTTATGTTGCACAAGACAAACCACCCGACGTTACACACTCCACTGCATTGACTGCTAAGTGTATATGTATGTGTGTACACTAACAACTTGACCTAACACAATACAGTAACTAGTTAATTATATATAACTTTAACGAATCATTGTTTGTACTTTTTACTGTATTACATTTTGTTTCCACAACCACCCGCACGTTACACACTCCACTGCATTGACTGCTAAGTGTATGTGTGTGTACTACACTATACATACTTAACCTTGAACACAATAAAGTAACTAGTTAATTATATATAACTTTAACGAATCATTTGTTTGTACTTTTTACTGTATTACATTTTGTTTGCCACAACCACCCGCACGTTACACACTCCACTGCATTGACTGCTAAGTGTATGTGTGTGTACTACACTATACATACTTGACCTTGAACACAATAAAGTAACTAGTTAATTATATATAACTTTAACGAATCATTTGTTTGTACTTTTTACTGTATTACATTTTGTTTGCCACAACCACCCGCACGTTACACACTCCACTGCATTGACTGCTAAGTGTATGTGTGTGTACTACACTATACATACTTGACCTTGAACACAATAAAGTAACTAGTTAATTATATATAACTTTAACGAATCATTTGTTTGTACTTTTTCAATAATCAATTCAATAATCAGTAATTGAAATAGTGGTTTTATGTGGTTGCAATATCTCCTGGGCAATTTGTATTTGCCACCTCCCCCTGTCACTCAGTGAAAATCCGTTAAAATATCCTCCTCCTCATTTTTAACCTTACCACACATTCCTCATAAACTATTGATGTGTGCGAGGAACTTATTGAGACAGAGTAAGGGAGCGAACCAGTACAGTAGAAGGTGGTTATTACTAATAAATAAATATTTACAGTCTTGGCGTGATTTGAACCAGCGCTATCTCCAACCCAAGCTCAAGGTTCTGACGCCTTATACCACTCGACCACCCTCTCGCCCTATGCTCTGGATTCCCGAACGATCTCGCTCTTTTGTTCACCCGCCAACGTAGATTTCTAAACACTTTGTGGCTGGCATATGACAGCTCGACACCATCTTTCCTTTTACATCATTCAACGTTCAACGAGTTAAGCTCGGTCTCTGGTACATTCTAAGAATTTAAGAGAGGCTAGAGTTACTGGCCTCGGGAATGCCGGAGGACTGACGTTTGGATCCGATAAAAGAACATTGTTTTGATAACTAATGATTAGGACTGCCAAGTCCTACCTGGACCATTTGTATCCAACTCTGACAAATACTATAAAATACAAAAGCAATAACAACATTAAAGCTATGAAATTTAGTAATAAATATAACAACAACAAAAGTGTTTAACATCTTAGATAACAGCTGTAAATAGGAATAAGTGACATTATAGATAAATAAAAAAACCATCACAACAACTGAAGATATTAATTTTACCAGAAAGCAGATAAATAAACAAATAACAAAACATATATTATTAATATTAAAATAACAATAGTAAAAATATGCAATAATAATAATAGTTTTTTAAATACATCCACACATGCATCGCAACGCCATATAGATACAATCTATGTAAAAAAGGAAAAGCAGAAAAACGTTGGTAAACAAACACTTAGGCGTAAAACTGAAATTCAAAAAAATATTAAAGACCATGTACAATACAATCAACAATCAGTTCCTACTAGGATACTATAGCTTGTTTGCAATGTTCAAAAATCAAAATCAAATTCTTTATTTGCATCATAGATGTAAAAATACATTTCGATGTACGTCAAAAGAATACAATAATATAATATATCGAATTTGACATTATTAATCAGTTAGAACATCAATCTCAATATTCATTACACAGTAAACAACTAGTGATATTACGTTAAGATTATTAAACTACAGGGCCGCATTTAGCTTTAAGACACCCTTAGGCCGGCCGGGTTTCACACCCCCTTCCCCCCCCCCCCCAACAACGCATTACGTCTGTCTCCTACGTGCAATTTTTGTAATATGAGAAACGTAGAATAGGAACTGTATTTGAATCTATTTTCAAGCAAAAATATAAGTTAATTTAAAAAATGATTTCATTAGAACTACTATTTTTTAATTATTTTCTTTACACCTGTATCGCAATTTTTATTGTAGAACTATTAGCGGTAAAGTTTATATTTTTCCTTTTGTCGAACTTCCATAGAAACAATTTACTTATTTCATTATTACAACATTTGAATTATTTGAAATAGGTACATAATATGATTTATTGTCTATATTATCCTAGAATACTCAACCTTTCATAAAAAGGATTAATTAAAAATGTATAATAAACGATAAAAATGTTTGTGTAATTGTATTTTTTGCAGTTCTTTTTTTACATGACATTTAGTATCTAATGAATAGTAGTAGGAAATAAGTCCTTCTTTATTTCTTCAGTCTCCATCTAAAATACTTTCCTCCAAGCCTTCTTCTGAGCAAAGTCTTCTATCACTGTGCTGTAATATATCTTTGCGGCAATTTCAGATTCTATACACAAAATAGACAACGCGTTCAATTTAACTTCATTAATGGTTGATCTCAAATAGTTTTTCACTCTCTTTAAACAAGAACAGCTTCTTTCATTAGAGCAGTTTGTAGCTGGAATCGGAAGACAAATTCCTGAGGTAAGTTGAAATGTCTATCATCGAGGTATCTTCAAACTTCTCAGCAGATACTTTACAGTATGCTTAAAAATGGCAGCACTCATCGATGAAGTCATCTCCAAGATCATTTCGGTAAGTTTCTATGAGATTTTGAGCTTTCGATCTCAAAATACTATCTTCTACTTTTCCTGGAGATTTTACAATTTGTGTCAAGATATTAAATTTATGTTGGTACTCATTGAATGACATACACCTTCTTTTAAATTCAACTATAAACTGATCAATTATAACTAAAAAAGTATTGATTTTAAAATATTCTCTGCCATCAAGTTCAAGA
>JAQJVL010003127.1:0-69059 GCA_035578905.1 Stictocephala bisonia | reverse complement strand
TGTTAAAGATATTTTTTTAAGGGCATAGAGTAGAAATGTTATTTTTATGTACGCGCTTTTGCAACATTAATATAGTCTTTAGGAAATATGTTTCCATTTGGGTCTCGTTTCCCTCACGATAATTAACTGTGGAATAAATTTAAATTATGAGTATAGTTCATACAAACGTGTTTTCACAATTTTATAAGGCTGGTGAAAATCGATAATAGCTTGAAAAATACTAAATTGTGCATTTTGTGCTTATATTGTAATAAATGTGTGTTTGTGTAGCGTTTACTTATACTGTATATGCACCAACACGTATTATGCTAACTAAAAAAACTATTTGATTATCTTAGATAACCAGGCTTGACAATATGTGGATTTCTTCGTGTCTTTATTTTTAGTATTTACAGAAGAGATTTATTATTTTATAAATTCTATTAAGGAACGTTGAAAATATATTGGCGTTGGAGATTACATATTTAAATGTAACCCAGCTGACGTGAATGCTGATGAAAATATTTCGTCATTGGAATGATTATTAAGTCTTTGTTTTCTTTCGTCATCTCAAGTTTTTTGCCAACATAACAATTTATGAGGTTGATATTCATTTTTATGCAGTTGAATATTATTTACCAAAAGAATATGTTAACCTCTTAAATATTACCCGACTATAAAAACAGCTGATAATCGTATTTTTGAAGGTGAGGCAATTTTAGTCGTCTATGAACATATGTTATACAATTCACGTCATATTTTTTATTACAATAAAAACATGCATCATTTAGACAAATAATTAAATACTTTTATGAATCAACTATAAAACTGATAATTATTAAGTCAATAAATATTTTTACTATTTATGCAATAAAATAAAAATTTAAACAGATCATACCAATTCTTGAACTTCCTCCCCTCTCAATTGAAACCAGAAACGCCCCATTTTGCATTTCAGTCTCTCGAATTTGAACTCGAATTTAATACATTCTCTCGAAAATTTAATAAGCAGAACGGCAAAACAGTTGTTAAGAACTCCAGAGTGGAAATTATTTTTATATGTTCTAATTTTTATTTTACGATTTTAATGTTTTTTTTTTGTACATGTCCAGTTATTTCAATGATATAGGTCATTTCAAAGAGAAGAAATATAGATCGCATCCGATAGTGCGCTGTATGTTTGTCGAGTAGTTGTTTTATTTTATGATTAGTTTACTATGCGGATTAGTAAACGGCAGGTCCAGAACCGTTGTCAGTCCCTCCCAAATATTCAAGGATAAAAGTATTAGGCCTAATTATTACTACAAATGCATAAACATGTAGATTAATTGTAATCTAGCTTATAACTGCAACTGAGTAATTCGCTGCGATAAGTAATTTACGTCTGTTTCTTATTTCTCTGTGGTTATTTATATATCCTGTACATAAGAATATAACTAAAAATTATTATTATAATTCAACAAAATCACAAGAGCCAAAATTATTATTATAAATCACTAGAAGCAAGCTGTACTCGATCAATTGTTGTTGTACCCAAAAAAAACTGTAAATTTAAATTACCTTTTTACCGTACCTGAACAATTCCTTAAACTGTTGTAAACCTAAACTTTCAACAGTCACTGAAGTTAGTATTTTTGTCGTACGTTGATCTCACAAACAAATCGTGTCACGACTGTTATTGTAGACATGGTCTAGTTTACTGACCACGTTTGAGGCCCAAAGGTCTACTGTTAACCTAAATGGAGATGCGTCACTCAAGGCCAAGCGACCTCCCCCCCCCCCCGTTGAGCGTAAAAATTCCTGTCATTTAATAATTTCTTGAAAATTGCTGATAATATCAATAAGTGTGTTAATGTAATTTTATCATATTCTGCCAAGGCCACATTGAGTCAATAGTTTTTTGTTTAATACATTCTTTACCTGTTAGTTCACATGGGCCTGCAGGCCTGTGCGTGAACTTTATTTAACAAGTGAAGTACCGAGATTACGCTCAGTTTGGGATTCGAACCCTAGAGATTGGACTCCGCAGTCCAAAATCATAGCTACTAAACGACCATATGGCAGATAAGACGAGTTTAACAATAATATTCAATTTTCTCATCTTCATGTTATAAGCCCACAGCCTATAGAAACAAACACCGTCTAAGGAAATGCATTTGCTGTATACACGCTTGTGCTGCTATCTAACATGATTGGTTTCAAATAAGTGCTCAGACAACTGTTTGGCATACTGTAAGCTAATATATTAGTCACTTCAACGTGTGCTGGAGGTAGACAGAGATGAGACTGTTGGCGCTATCTGTTAAGACAGAATATGAAATAATTTCACTGAACAGGGAAACCGGCTTCACTGGGCTATGATTGGACAGTCATCTTGCCTCTATAGTAAACGGTTATACTTTTTGTGTAGATTGTGGACTGTCCGCTTTGCAGCGCGTCAGGCTTTTGTGGACTGAGTGCTATTGGTCAATAGCGTAATGGTTTAAAGTCCAGATTTATAATCTAAAGGTACTCAGTTCGATCCCAATCAGTTTCTCACATTTTGAAATGTGGATGATCAGTGTAGTCTAGTTACTAGCTAATATTTATTTACATACAGAAAGATACATTCATTATTACCTTGGTACAAACAAATAAATATAAATGATCAACGATTTATAGAGAAACGTGTTTTATTTTAAATGACAATTGCATTCTCGTACTTCGTTACGAATAAAAACTCTTTTACTTCAATAAACCACCTCTTTAGATCAAAAAATACTGTATAACACAGAAAATAGTGAATTGTTTAAATTTTGTTGATTACTGTTGTACTTTAAGGTATAACAACATTAGTTAGTTATAAATGATTAACTTGAATTAATAACAAACATTGTATAAAAAATTTAAATTTTTATTGACTGATTTTTTTATATTCAGTAGTTATATAACTAAAGTTAATATACATTTTCAAATGTACGAATAAAGTTTATAATAGAGAGAAATACTTTTTACTATAAAAATTTAGCTTGCTCAAATTTCACTAAAATCTAAATAACACAGGGAATGTTTGAAAAGATTTTAGAACTGAAATTTGTATAGTACGAAATAATAATTTTTTTGACGTAAAAAGCACGGTAACTAGAATAATACGGTAGGGTTCACGCGCATGGTGCGCAGTAAATCTTGGTGTCAATGACGTCACACAGACGTATCAGCTGGTTCATCTGTTACACTGAATGTAGTAATAATCAGTAACTGTTCCTTCTGACAATCACTGTTTTCATTAACAACAAAGCTGTAACCCGTTAATAACTATTATTAAGGCTATACAAATACTTTTAATAGTACTATTGTGGAAATTTGGCAAAATTTAAATAAAAATAAACCATTTTCAGACAAAAAAACTGATTATTTTTATTTAAAAGAAGCATAATAACTGTTGTAATAATTCAAGAGTTAGTATTAATTTTATGCTCAATTTAAACAGCTGATTCAATACTTGACACATGTTATTTATTTATACATTTCCAAATCCAAACCAAACAACCATCTTTTTATTGCATTAATTGGACAAACCATGGAACCATCTTTTAATATTAACCAACCGTTAAAAACAATATCAATATCTACGTAAATTAATAAGCAATACAAAATTGGAAATGATGGAAGACGGTAGGGACCACGAGGATGTGCAGTGCACTTTCGTGTCAGTGACGTCGTCACTACCCCCACACGGCTGAGCCAGCTACCATGTATTCTTATGAATTCAGTTTGTTTTAGTCGCACTTTTGTTGTGTGTTGTTTTATTCGTGTATGCCTAGTTGTACAGTTGTGGGGTGTATAAATCACAGCGATAAAGGTAACAGTTAGGTATAGCATTCCATAGGTTTCCTAAGATGAAATAATTCATAAACAGTGGGTTCATTTTTGTAAGAGGAATGATGTGTTTAATTCTAAAACGGCAGTAATTTGTTCTGAGCACTTTACAGCATGTGATTTTGAGAGGTTTTTAAAGTAAGATTTTATTGAATTTTAAACCAAGATTTATTTGAAGAAAAGTGTTTTCCCAAGCCTTAAAGCGCCATTAGGGCCGAGTACAACATCTACCTTGACAAAGAGCAGTAGTCTTGTTGAAAAACGGGAAAATAAACAAATTATTACCTTTTTATTAGATAACTCTAAACAAGAAGTTTCTCATGAACAACTTCGTGAGAATTAATTAATAACAAAATCCTTATTACAAAATACAAAAAGTAACTTATAGACATTGAGTCAATACTTAAGAAAACTCATTCCTAAAAGAAATCAATGAAAAACTGTCTAATGATTTAGAGTCAGCCAATTTACTTATAGACACATTAAAGCATAAACTGAACAAATTTGAAAATATGTTTTCATTGTGCCAGCAACAATATATACAGAAAAATAAATGTACAAATTGGGCTTCTGAAGACATATCAAAGGCCATTATAGTACGTTGTCTATCGAAAAAAAAAAACTGTCTTGTATCTAAGAGAAGTTTTGAATCACCCTCTACCAAGTGAGGTAACAATTAAACGACGACGTGCACAATTTTCGATTCCACCTGGGTTTTTAGATGTTAGTATAAGTTTGTTGAAGGGGCAATCAGCAATTTGTAATGATAATTTTCAAAAAGGTGTTATTTTATGTTTCGATGAAATGAAAGTAAAATCAGACATTTGTTATGACCATCTTCAAGATATATAACGTTCTGGTTATGGTTATTCGAAGCTTAGGGGGAAAGTGGAAACAACCAATTTACTACAGTTTTGACCAGACAGTAACAACAAAGTTGTTTTTTGACGCAATTAATGTAATCGAGTCAACTGGTTTTCGAGTTCGAGCATTTGTTTGTGATATGGGTGGCCCAAACAGGAAACTATTATCAGATCTTGGAATTAAATACGAAAAGCCTAGTATACAAAACCCTTGTTCATAAAATCGTGTAATCTGGGGTTTCTGTGACGTCCCTCATCTTCTAAAGCTTCTAAGAAACCATCTATTAGATTATGGTTATGAGCTCTCCAATGGAAATACAGCGAATAAAAGTATTTGGGCAGATCTAGTTAGTCACCAAAAAAGTTCTGATTTAAAATTTGCTCACAAAACTTCTGAGAAACACCTTCTAGTTGCTGGATCTGAAAGGCAAAATGTAAGGAAAGCAGCTGAACTGTTGTCTAGAACTGCTGGCAATGCAATTTCGCATATTTCCCCTGGAAACGATCACATCGTTGATTTTTGTCTGACGGTAAATGATGGATATGACATTTTAAACTCAAGACTTTCTCACCATCCAACGAATAAACTCAAAAGTACATATGATACAAGTTTAATCGAACAAAATATCATTTTAGAGAAACCTTTTGATCTGTAACTTTCCAATTTGGATTTATGATTTCAATTAGAAGTCTGCAAGGTCTGTTTAAAAACTTACAATCAGAGGGTTATAGCTACATATTATTATCCAATTGTAATCAAGATGTTCTAGAGTCCTATTTCTCACAAATTAGAGGAATGGGACGATTTTATGACCACCCTCTTTCTACTACAGTAACACATAGGATAAAATCCCTTCTCCTTAGTCGTAGTGCATATGCAATTATAAAAACGGGAAACTGTTTAAGTGAAAATTGTGAGACATTAAGTGTTGAAGTCTTTAAATCAGTTGACAATGACTTCATGAATATCAACTGATAACGAACCGTTTCTAGAGCAAAATAAACTATGGAGAATGATTTCGATGACAAGGAATTCAAATCAATAGTTGACGATTTTATTCAGGAAATGTCCACCCTAGTAAAGCTCGAAGACGAATCTAGTCTAAAGACGGACTTATTAAAAGTGTTGGCAGGATACGTTGCATATCGTGTTAAAAAACGAAACTTGCAATCAACATTTATATATGGTGAAAAACAGGACTAGTACAAGTTAAGAGTAGAGACTGGCTTTCAACTTTATCAGGGGTGTCTCTGATTAACCCATCTCAAGAATGGCTGGAAATAGTTTTACAATGTGAAAAAGAGTTTGAGGAATTTCATGGCAATGGTATTAATAAATGTGATAATGTCATAAAAAGACTTGCGAATAAGTTACAACCAAAATTTATTAAAAGACGAATTTGCTATAATGTGTTATGTCCTAGCATGATCATTCATAAGGACGAAAGAGCTAAACAGGAAGAACAATCTTAAAAGAACAGTTCTTTCCCAAAAAGGAGCTGATAGAAAAATGTAAGAAAATGAAAAAAATTCTAAACTTATAACCTACTAATAGTGTTTGAATAAATATGTAAATTTTATGTATAACTTATGCTTATTTAAGAGACAATTGTGGTCAAATTAGAAGAATTCGTTAAAATAAGAAAAATTATCTAAAATTATAATCAAACTATGCCAGCACATCTGTCAAAATACGACGGCAGTGTATTATTGGTCAGTAGTCACAATTTTTTTATTGTATTTCAAATACTGGTTTGTATTGTATATTTTTTAAACTTTCAAATAGAGTCCCACTTAATATAATACACGTCGAATAAATACAAACAACGATAATTAATGCAAAAATATAATAAATGATGCAAAGTAGCAACGCAAAAACTCTATTCACTGCATATTTATTATAATGTTAAATGCCATTGAAGATGGCATGATGTCAGCAGCTGAGAGCGATCGTGCATGATAATAATATTATTATTAAAAGCATTTGAATAGACTTAATAATAGTTATTAACGAGTTAAAGTCTTGTTGTTATTGAAAACAGTGATTCAGAAAGAGCAGTTACTGATTATTACTACATTCAGTGTAACAGATGAACCAGCTGATATGTCTGTGTGACGTCATTGACACCAAGATTTACTGCCCACCATGCACGTGAACCCTACCGTATTATTATAGTTACCGTGGTAAAAAGTATATCTTATGTTTGTTTGTTTGTGACGATGGTCGATCGCATGCTTTTATATCACAATTCAGCCTAGTTGTTATTCATATGGGCGTAGTCGTACTATAATAAATTTAATAAATTAAAATGCATCAATTTAACGTTTAATACTAACGTTAAAATAAAATAGTGTTTGATTAGCATGTTTCGAGTCGCTAGAAATACAAAATAAGTAAATTAAATAAAAGACAAAATTATCACAATACAAGTACAATATGTTAAAATATTATGGCGATAGATTTTGGAACACCACTTTTAACATCTTCACACCAGAGGGATTCACAAAGGAATGAAACTGGTTAAATTGACTAATGCTTCTTTAAATTGGATTTTAAGAACCGGAAAAAGATAAGTTTGCGGTTACATTAATGTATTGCTCATTACAAGGTGACAAGAAAATAGATTAGTTTAACACGGAAGAATGTTATATTATATTGACTGCTTCGAGGCCCTTTGAGGGGAGTTCTAAGAACCGAATCACTTGTAAGAAATTGATATCCAGTAATCATTGACATTAATCAATAAAAACTACATTCAGAATTATGAATTCAATAAACATTCTCGTCCACGAATACAATGAAAAACAAAACATTATCATCTATGAGTTCAATAAAACTTTCATCCACATTTGGTTTTAAACTAAATAAAACTAATAGTAATTTATAATTTTATATTCATTAAAAATATTAAATTAATGTGAATATTCAATTAAATTAACCATTCCTTCTAAAGGCAATTTTTTGTTTAACTACCATTGAACTTACTGTAATGCATTTTATTTCAGAATTAGTTCTCTTTTCACTGGTTACTGTTTCAAAACAATCATTTCCTAAGTGAAAGGGATTAGTATAGTACATCAAAAGTCTAATAAAAATTTTGCTAAGAAATTTTTTGTAATAAATTTTAATTGCCTGATTATTTATTGAATTCAAAATGTTACAGAAAAGCTTACGAATAGACAAAAAGTAACAGTTTTAGACCCACGCTCGGGCATCTTCGGCTCTCGGATTCAAGATGGCGGCCACCTTCGGGTCACGTGACCCAGTCCTACCAACCCTGTGGGAATTTTCCCTCCCTAAACTCCTCTCCAAATTCCCAAATGTCCCTCAAATTCCCTTGTTATACTATATAAAATACACTCCTAACCTAACCTTTCCCTCGTTATATTATATAAAATAAAAAAAGATGGTGACCTTTTATATATGTACTATAATAAATGCTTTTGTGTACTCCTCTGTGGATTATTTCATATATACACTATAACAAACGCATTATTTCATATATACACTATAAGAATGCAATATTTCATATGCATATACTATATGGAACAGCCGTGGCTGACGCGCATGTGCGGGGACTTTACTATTGTGCTTGGGTTTCAAGTCTGGACAAGCGCGTTACGTAACCACTCATACAGTGGCTGCGAAACTCGGGTATAGGGCTCCAGGCGCCAGACTGGTTTTCATGGACAGGCGTGTGTTTCATTTCGTGTGAACTGAACAAGTGAATGTGCATTGGAAGGAGCAGGGATGACGTAATGGGCAGGGCGATTCATGCGCGTGCTTGCAAGTGGTGGGAATTGAACCAATCAAACTTGACCTTTGCGTCTGGAGAGGGAGTGAGAGGTGCCATACTTGCTGCAGTTTGATAAAATGCAAGTTGCAATACTGCACAACATCAGTTTTTCAGTGTACATCTTCTTCACTATGAACAGCCTTTTAGTCCTCTCCACTCTTCTGTCGATGGCGGTAGCCATTGACAGTGGTGACGACACCGCACTGACAAATCTAGTAAGTACAATTCCTTTGTGTGATTTAAATATCAACAAGTTTATTTCGACTGTGTTAAAGTAAATGTGTGTGGATTTTCAGACTCAAGCCAATACACTACCGCCACGACGGTTCCTGAGAGGGAACGAGATCATTGAAATACTTGACGTACGTATTTGTAAAGATGTTTAATTTTCCAAGTATATTAGGTTTTTTAGATTTATTAAGTAGCTTAAATTGTTTCAGAATGACCCAACCCCTCTACAAAGAACTGACTGGTCGGACACCACTGACTGAGGTAATTGACGTTATATGTTGCTTTCTATAAATTAAAAATCAATAGAATATTACTGTTTTAAAATATAAAATAGCGAATTCGAATGTTTCAGGAGGAATATGAAGACCGCTATAGCCAACCTCTGGGCAGATAGATCGTTCATTGTGACTGATCATACCTTCCTAGAAGGACGGCCGGTCTCCATTACTCGGTCCGAGCCGGTTAGCATATTATATTATTGGACTTTACTAAATAAATAATATATGAAATAATATATAATGAATTAAACAAAAATAAAATTTTTTTACTTCATGAAATAATATATAATGAATTAAACAAAAATAATTTTTTTAATTTTTTTTCAGGATGATACTACGTTAGATTCAAGTGAAACGGCAAGTCAAATTGGGGTAAGTTAAAGTATTTCGAACGAATTTTTAGTAGTACATATTACATAATTTCGTGTTGTAAAAGTGATTATCGTTTTCAGAACTCCGACGATGATGCGTTGGAGTGGGCCTACAGGGAGTCCGATCTGACACCGTCGGCCTACATTGATCTAATCCACTCGTCACCACCAATGTACACCGACATGTCTCGCTCGTGGCGTAACGAGCGGCAGAACACCTCAATCAACTTGGTAGGTGTGACTCCATACAAATTTACATATTTTTTCGAAAACTTCTAATTAAACAAATCTTAACACAAATTAATTTTTTTATTTACAGAACGGTGAGCCACAACCGTCGACCAGTCGACAACCGCAGCCATCGACCAGTTATGTTGTGGATGTTAGTAACATTTTATATTTGCTTTTGTTTATGTGATTCTTGTGTGTGTGTTTTCGGCATTACATTATTTATTTTGTGTTTCAGTGCGAACTAGACGATGATGAGCCACCGTTAAGTCAGGCAAGGACTGTGCGATGTGCAGTCTGCCTGGAGAACCTCCCGACACTATTAATACTTCCCTGCCATCACGTAGTGTGTCCTAGGTGTCGCCCCAGGATCACTGCGTGCCACCTCTGCAGGGAGGAAATCACCAGCGTAGAGAGGATTTTCTTCTAAATGAGGTGACATAAGCTAAAATAAACAGCCGTTCTCACGGCTAGTGAGACTAGGCCTATTGGGGGAAACTCACTATAAACAAAAACGCGCTGTGATCAGTACCTTCCTGGGTAGTGTGGAAACCTGATCAGAGCGCACGCTAGGGCCAATGTATAAATCTTACAGTAGTTAAATGTTTTGCCACCAGGTGTGCTGTGACATTTGTTATTTTTTATTGTGCATGTAGAGTGTTTGTTCATTTTTACTGAGAAAACTGGAGTCAATTAGCTGCATGTTAGTGATATGTGTTAAAAAACAACCTTGTATCTGAGTGGTTCCGCATCCGACTCAAACACCAATCACAGACGAAGACTACATACACGCACAGACCGTATGGACAACTTTTGACATGACTACTATGAAACAATACCACGACTTGTACCTACTTACAGACGTATTGTTACTGGCAGACTCCCAGAGTCGGGTACGCTAACCACTGGATCACGGGGGTTTGATAGCTTTTTGTCTAATTTGTTTAATATATATATTTTTGTTTCGCTGCTAGGAGTGCTGGTAGCAGCGCACAGCTGTTTAATGTAGCAAGTTCCCACGCATGCCCGTCAAGGGCAACCTTGAGAGTCGCGACAGGAAAACCACTACCATCCGGTTTGGCACGCCTGTCTATGAAAACCAGTCTGGCGCCTGGAGCCCTATACCCGAGTTTCGCATCCACTGTATGAGTAGTTACGTAACGCGCTTGTCCAGACTTGAAACCCAAGCACAATAGTAAAGTCCCCGCACATGCGCATCAGCCACGGCTGTTCCATAGAGTATATGCATATGAAATATTGCATTCTTATAGTGTATATATGAAATAATGCGTTTGTTATAGTGTATATATGAAATAATCCACAGAGGAGTACACAAAAGCATTTATTATAGTACATATATAAAAGGTCACCATCTTTTTGCATTTTATATAATATAACGAGGGAAAGGTTAGGTTAGGAGTGTATTTTATATAGTATAACAAGGGAATTTGAGGGACATTTGGGAATTTGGAGAGGAGTTTAGGGAGGGAAAATTCCCACAGGGTTGGTAGGACTGGGTCACGTGACCCGAAGGTGGCCGCCATCTTGAATCCGAGAGCCGAAGATGCCCGAGCGTGGGTCTAAAACTGTTACTTTTTGTCTACTCTTACGCGAACTTCCTTGAAGATTTAAGTACTAAGTTAAAGGAAATCAAAAATTACAATAACATGCATGTGGCGGTTTAAAGTTATTTGTTGGCACTAGATTGTTCATGATTATTAATGTTCTATATTTCAATTGCTTCGAGTGTTTTAAGACACGAACACAACATTTCGACAGGTATAAAACTCCTGTTGTCTTCAGGTGTTACTTAACGTAGGTTAAAAATAGTTTTTTATTTTCAATTAATTCATAGTAATTTTCTTCAACTACTATGGGTTAAGGTTATGTAACAACCTGAAGACGACAAGAGTTTTATACTTGTCGGAAACGTTGTGTTTGTTTCTTAGGAAGCGTTGGAAATCTCCAAAAATTTTACCAAAAATGCCTATCATATGTATTTTATAGTCCATATGTTAAAAAAAAGAAAAGTTGTTTTTAAGAGCGAATTTCACGAACAAGCAGAAGAAAGTGAAAAATAGCAATATTTACTCTGATAGTGGCTTACTTTAGAACAAAAAAAACTGTTGGTGCCAACTCGTTAACATTCAAGAACAAGTTGGAGTGCCGATACATTAATTATTCATAGCCAAAGATCCAAATTCTAGGCATGTGCCTTCTTTATCGCATGTCTGAATGCGAATCTAAGGTAAATTTATTTTGAATTCAAGTTTAAACTGCAAGGTATGTGCTTGGTTTGAGGTGGCATGTCTATTATTACATCCTTAATTTAATCTGAACCGTAATAATAATAAATTATGTCGCCTTTACCAAAATGTGAATTGACAACAAATGCATAATATAACAAATATATAAAATAGTAGTGTAGTATGCCGGTTCTGGCGCAACCTTGACCTTTGTACTGTTGTTGTTTACAAATTTATCACCACGTGTTGACCTTGAGGTCAAGTTTACTATTGTTTACTACTGTTATCAGCCACGTGGTGACCTTGAAGGTCAAGTTTACTACGAGCACGTGGACCCCCCGCGACGTTGTCCTAGGTCAGTGTTGTTTTGGTGTGACGTCACGCCGTTTTCGCGCTCTTTCATCTGACGACGTCACGACGCCGTATTTATTAAATTAATTTTATTTATTTAATGCTGTCAAAAAGTGTCGGTGGCCGGTGCCGGGATCGATCTGAGAACCTTTCGTTTGTGAGACGAAGTCGATACCACTGCGGCACAGTGACACACCCGAGAGGGTAACGTAAGTAGCGGCAGAAGAACGTGTGTGGCTTCGTTCGCTTCGCTCGACGAGCCACGTTATACTATATGAAATGTATTAATGACCATTCAATCCGAAAAAAAAAATCAGTTTCTCTTTATACAGGGTGCGGCAGCATAACTTCCTTTTTTAAAATGCGCGCCATTCAGTTAGTTGATGTCATAGCGGAGCGCTAGCGGTCTCGTTCAAGAGGGAGTACTGTAAAGTTTTGTCCCGACACGGTTCAGTCGCCATCATGCGTTGGAATAGTGAGGAGCGTGCCTTTGCCGTTGAGGCCTACTTTTCAAGTGGATGTTCGGTTATTGCAACACAGCGTGCATTTCGGAATCGCTTTAATTTAGCCCTGTTGGCTCCCGTTCCAGACCGCAAATCAATTGATACATGGGTCACTACATTCAGACAAACTGCAAGTGCGACAAAACGAAGAACTGGAGTCCCTCGGCCCGTTAGATCACCTGAGAACATTGAAGCAGTGAGAGCGTCAATGTTGCGATCACCACTGCGTTCTGCGCGCAAACACGCATCTGCCCTTGGACTATCCGATCGTTCTGTGAGAAGAATTCTTCGTGATGATCTTCATTTTCATCCCTATAAGATGGCGATAGTGCAGGAACTTTCAGAACGTGACTTCAATTCTCGGATGAACGCGTGTGAGCTTCTTCTTGATGTCGTTCCCGAGGGTGCTATTGTTTTTTTTTTTAGCGATGAAGCCCATTTCATTTGTGTGGGTCGGTTAACAAACAAAACATGCGCTACTGGGCTGACACCAACCCTCGAGAATTACATCAAAGGCCTTTGCATTCACCCAAAGTCACAGTGTGGTGTGCAATTTCCTCAGCTGGAATTATTGGTCCCTGGTTTTTTGAGGAAAATGAGGTTACAGTGACAGTGAATTCGGACCGGTATGTAAACATGCTACAGAATTTTTTTTCCCACGGCTAGAAGAGTTGGATTTGGGGGACACTTGGTTCCAACAAGACGGTGCAACAGCACACACTTCAAGAGCATCGATGGCTGTTTTGAGGGAACACTTTCCAGAGCGCCTTATCTCAATTAGAGGCGATTTGGAATGGCCGGCACGCTCTCCCGATCTGTCCCCTTGTGATTTTTTCTATGGGGTTTTTTGAAAAATGTGAACCGTCCAAGAACCCTACAAGATTTGAAGACCAACATCCAAGAAGAAATTGCCAACATAACACCTGCCATGCTAACAAGAGTCATGACAAACGCCAGAAATCGGTTTACGCAATGTATGGAGAATGAGGGACGTTACCTACCAGATTTGATCTTCAAAACAATGTAAATAAAACTTTAGACATGTACCTACATTATAAAAAATAAATAAATATTTTCCGATGCATACAATAGTTTTTATTGAGTTTTGAAAAAAGGAAGTTATGCTGCCGCACCCTGTACTATATAAAATGTACCAAATGTTTTTTCGCAGTGTTACCAACTCAAGAATAGTGATAATAAACCTGATAGTTTTGTTCATTTTAATTATGATGATTGGACAGAATTCAAAAAAGGATTTAACGCAATTGATGAAGAATTTTGGAAACGATTTAAGTATCAATATTCTACTTAATTCATTATAAAAGTTAACTCAGTCTTATCTTAGACACCGTCACGACAACATGGAAACTCACAAGATCTATTCACATGATGATGATGGAAATCTTCAATACGAAACTTTATTTATAATAATAGGAAATAAATTACGTGCTTTAGTCAGAAACAATTCTGATAAGACATATGTTATGATACAAAGTGAACGTGAAGTAATAAAATTGGATTCAGACCAATGGTTGCAATTGATAACGTGTCTGCCAGCGATAAATAACGAGTTTAATTCTAGATTCAACAGTAAGGCTAAAGATGAAGCTTCCATTCAATCTTAAATTAGAGTTGTTATTCGATCTTCCTTTGGAGACTGTCAGTTGTATTGAGTGTGAATACTTTTGGTATTTATATTGTAAGAAGGAAAGTGTTAATAAAGAAACATTTCTACCATTTATTTCATGGAAGGATACTTTTATGAAATACTACTATAGTGAAAAATTATTCGTTAACCTGGGATACAGACTGCAATTTTTAAAACAATGAAGAAAGTTCAATTTTCTGATACTGTAAAAGTTTATAATTTACCCGAAGAGGATCGAAGACCTGATACTAGACGGCTTATTGATATGTTTCGTGCTAATGAAAAATTGAAACTTCTTAATATGAAAACTGAAAAATCAGCTTGCAGTGTATATAAGTCAACATCTAATCATAAAAATTATAATAAATAATAATTAGATTATAATTTGCGACTTAGTTTATTTTTTCACCCCATGTTAAAAAGTGATTACATCATTACAACCTTTGAACTGATGAATCATCGATTTACGTCACTAATGACGACTATAAATAGAAGGAGCAGTGCATCATCGTGATTAGTATTAACCTCATCCACAAGGTTATCAATAGTGACTCAGCATTATAAAGGTAAATATGGATTATAAATATAGTAAAACTTTTATACTTACACATTAGGTACTCAATTTATTCAATTAGATCTTGACCGAATTTTAAAAAAGATTAAATTATCAATATTCTAATTTTAATCTGTTTTCGTACAGATATGGAGTTCATTTTGGATTTTCAAGGATTTAAAAACCAAGACAACAAGTTTATTGTAAAGGAGTTGGCTGTCATATCCACCGATGAGCAAGTCTATGAACTACAACTGTTTCAACCACCTTGTCACTTTAACAAGTTACCAGAAAATATTCAAAAGCAAGTTGTGTGGTTGGAGAAGTACTTCCATGGACTCTATTGGGGTTCTGGGTTTAGAGAATATAATCAACTAAAAGATGTACTTAAAGGTTGTAATATTTCTGGTAATGTGTATGTTAAAGGATATGAGAAGAAACAATTTGTAACTGACCTTTTGTCAGAGTTTAAAGTTAATGTAATTAATTTAGAAGATTTAGGATGTCCTAGTTTAAGTGTTATTAGAAATCAAACTCAGACTAGTGCTATGAAAAAATGTACCTTCAATCATGATCATTTAAACTGTGCATATATTAATGTTCATTTTACTACTTCAATGGATTAAACTTGAGAAATTAGTTGAGGATAGGCTAAAAACTGTAAATCTCGCTATTGGAGAATGCTATCGTAGAGGATATAAAAATTTACAACCTGAATTGATAAAATATTTACCGAAAAGTTTTATAATTAATCATACCGAAGATTTAGAATTGATATATGATAGACTTCCCAACAGTTTGAGAAATGATCCAGATATATTGAGCAATTTAAGATGTACGGATCATTTCCATTTTGGGCTTAAACCTTTTCAAGATACATTTGATGGACCTAACCCGAAAAGGAAGAATTGTTATTTTTGTACACCCCCACCACAGCCACAGTCTAAATTAAACTGATCATTACGGTCTTGACCATTGTGAGTTGAACAGTTGGCATGAGTCTTACTTGTTGTTGTGCTAATAGTAGTAGTAGTAGTAGTGGTGATAGTAATAGTGAAGACGAGGTATGTTGTTCTATTTTTAATTGTACAAAGAAAGACTTGATCAAATCTGGATTCTACTGTACTAAAGTTTTTGATAAAATTGTATGTTGTGGTTGTGGTTGGCAATCTGGTGATGTCAAGTTAACTATAGAACACATAAACTTTTTACATAAGCTAGAAAATCCTGACTGTTCAATGTCTAAAAATATGTCTGGAGACTTTTGTAACTATAGTAGATATAAAAAATCTGTTAAGAATACCGAGTACCTTATGTCGCTAACATACTTCAGATGGCCTAAGATGTATCCTAACATTCAAGATATGATAGATGCAGGCTTCTACTATACTGGTGATGGAGACGCTGTCAAATGTATTGAATGCGGTGTCATTCTAGAAGATTGGACTTCGGAGGATAAACCGAAAGAAGAACATTTAAAAGCATCACCTTTTTGTGAACTCATTAAAATGTAAATATATATATATATATGTTTGTATCTTAACATTTGTTTCATTTTGCTACCACCTATTCACCTGGTAACAATGAACAATGTACGAGCAGGTATTGCAAAAGAATTACATAGACAAGCAAGACGTCACTATCCTACACGTCATGTAGAACTTAAAGGAATCAACGACTTATATCAAGCAGATTTAGTCGAAATGATTCCTTTTTCAAAATCTAACAAAAGTTATAAATACATTATGACTGTAATTAATTGTTTTAGTAAATTTGCTTTTGCAGTACCAATAAAGTCAAAAAGTGCTAATGATATAGTAATCGCACTTGAACCTATATTGAAAAAAAATTCTATGAAAAATTTACAAACAGATCAAGGTACAGAATGGTTTAATTCTAAGGTTAAGTTCTTGTTAAATAAATATAATATCAATCATTATTTTACTTTTTCTGATAAAAAAGCTTCAATTGTTGAAAGATTCAATCGTACTTTGAAAAGTAGCATGTGGAGACACTTTAGTCAGCAGGGTAATTACAAGTGGTTAGAGTTACTGCCAAAATTATTGAAAACCTATAATAATACCATTCATCGAACTATTGGTGTTAAGCCTGTTCAGGTTAATATTGGAAATGAACAAGAAATATTATTACACATAGTTAATAATAGAAAGAAATATTATAGTCATTCTAAATTTGATACTGGTGATCGAGTTAGAATAAGTAGATTAACTAAACAATTCAATAAAGGTTATTGGCCTAGGTGGAGTAATGAGATTTACACAGTATGGAAAATACAGCCAACTAGACCAGTTACATACGTACTAAAAGACGACAAAGGTGATGTAATAAAAGGTGGATTTTATCAAGAAGAGTTAAGTAAAACACGTTTTGGTGATACTTACTTGATTGAAAAAATTATTAAGAGAAAAGGCGATAGATTATTAGTGCGTTGGCTGGGTTTTGATAAATCACATGACTCCTGGATTGATAAAAAGGATTTACGATAGTAATGAAGTTTCTTAAACAGTCTGTAACACTGCCAATCGTTAATTTAGACATGTTAGTTGATAAGAAGACAGAGAAGAGTATGAAAAGACACGGACATTTATTACCAAACACAATCAGATGTTTAATAGTGGGTCCATCAAATTGTGGGAAAACCAATTTACTTTTAAACTTATTATTCTCACCCAAGGGTTTGTTTTTTAACAATGTATACATTTTTTCCAAATCACTGTATCAAAAGAAGTATACATTCCTCGAGTGCTTTATGTCAAATTTAGATGGAATAGGATATCATCTTTATTCAGACAACGATGAATTACCTCATCCAAGTGAGATTGAGGCAAATTCTGTAATGATATTTGATGATATCGCTTGTGGCAAACAGAATAATATTAAAAACTATTTTTCGATGGGACGTCATAAGAATATTGACACTTTTTACGTGTGTCAAACTTACAGTTTTATACCCAAACAATTGGTTAGAGACAATGCGAATCTTTTAGTTATATTTAAACAAGATGATCGCAATTTGAATCACATTTATCAAGACCATGTCAGTCCTGATATGAGTTTTAGTCAGTTCAAGCATATGTGTTCAAAGATTTGGGATATGTCAAAAAATGGATTTGTTGTAATAGACAAGGATAGTGATATAAAGAAAGGTCGGTATCGTAGAGGATTTGATATTTTAGTAAAATTATAAATGTGGTAGTGGGGGTAATTTAACGTCTCGTATTTTTTCTTTCAATCATTTATATTGTACTCATCATCCGAGTTAGACACATAATGTCCTCCTCTTCTACATTTTCTATTGACGAGGTTCTAGCCGATAAAAGTAAAGAGGAGGTTATAAAGGAAATTACTCAAATAAGGAAAAATATTAAGCAAAAACATAGATCTATGAAGAGGGAAATGTTGGATAGTGAAGAGATGTGGGAAAAACAGCTAAAGCCCATTGCTGAGCCACTTAAAAAGATTATGGAAGAAGGAGAAAAGTTACAACAGCAACAACAAGTTAAAGAAGAAGAAATAACAGAACAAGGAATCAATAAACTTAAAAGAAAAGGTCAATTAGAGGATTTTGAAACGCCTGTAAAACGTTACATACGTGCACCTCCACAAGGAGTGAAAAGAAAACAACGTCTGCATGAGGAAAATACAGAAGATACGCTTCCGACTTCAAAACGCTTCGCTATACCCGGATTCAACATGGATCAACAAGATGGTGAAAATGCTGATGATGATGATGACATTATGGAACCGGATTCAAGTCCACAACAACAACATGAGGAAGAAGATATGATGGTTGAAGAAACGTACGTTTCACCGGCTGTGGTATCGGGTAAAGACCTGTTGAAAACACCTCAAGGAAAAATTTAGCTAGGGAATACGTACTACGTGAGTTTAAGGGAAGACTAGCGAAAGAGTACTTTTTAAAATTACTTAAAGGTGGTAAAGAAGTAGATCATAATTATGGTATAAGAGTCGAAGGCGATCAATGGATGATTGGTGATAAGCCATTAGAAATTGATATAGATGATTTTATAATAAATGGTAAAAGATATGAGGGTACACGTGGTTTATACGAACTTTTATTTATGAATATACCTAATCCTTATGTGTACAGTGAAGAAGATCTCGATAGTTACGCTATGATTCTCAGAGATACCAATGCTCACAAGATAAATTATTCACCTAGAGGGAAAGTGAAGTCTAACAGAGGGAATAAGTATAAAAACATCATATCTTTAATTGTTACACGAGAAAATGAAACAACAAATGAAATGAACACATATTCAGATTTGGTGCAACAAACGGTGAGTGGAAGTGGCATTGTCTTGACTGACGCCAAACCAAACTTCATATATTATGATGATCCCAACGAACTGGTCGACCGCCTGAGGATTTTGAATGCTTCGGAAGATATTGGTCACACTGGACATCAGAATGAAATAAACTCTATAATTGAAGAATTAAAGGAATTAGATGAGAAATGTATTAAATTAACTGGTAAAAGTATTGTAGATTGAGGTAATAAATAAAATAATATTCCATTTTTACTGTATAATTTTATTTTCACCAACTACTTACAATTTAGTTATTTCTAGCAATTTTTGTTTTTGGATCTATGAAAAATGGGTTGACAATATTCATGTCTATCCAGTCTTCTTTCTTTAATGTTCTGATTGGGTCACCACTTGGAGCCAATAATCTGTATAGTTCATATAAAATATTGCTAATTGATCTAACCAAATAGTTTAGCGTAACACCATCTTGCATATGAATAGGGTCGGGCCACATTAGTTAGTCTTTTATTCACAAAGTCCCAAGAAGTCGAATCGGACTTGAGTGTTTTACTGAAGAAGTACTTTAAATTGATAACATCGTTCATGTTTATTGGATCACTGACATTCACCAATCGCTTGTTTTTAAAATTCCAATAAGTTTCAGTCATGGGTGGACACATTGTGTCTACATACAATTTATTTGCAGCGTCTCGATATTTTTTCGGATCTGACACATTGCTAATTGTATGATTTCTTGCATTAATTTCTGTATTATCAAATGTTACACAGCGGTCTTTGATAAACTTATAGTTCACAGCATCGGTCGGATTAGTCGGATCACCTACATGACAAACTGTTGATCCTTTAGTATCGTACTTTTTATCATCATTTAATTTTAAACATTTATTAAATGACGATTTATGTCGTTTTAAATTTACAGCGTCTCCATCATCTTCGGGTTCCATTACATTACGCAACCTTTTGCGACGAATATCATAATCACCTTCCTTAGTTAATTCGAACCCGATTCCTTTAGGTCCTCTAAGACCTTTGTTACTGCTACTACTACTAACATTTTGACGTCCAAACTTATCGACGCTCATGATTATACTGACACTATAAAACTGACGTACACGATGAACAGACGTGTTAGTTCTTATCGTGGCGCAGGACTGATAAGTACATTAGGGAGTGTGGCTGGTAGTGTCATTAATAGAGCTATAGATATATTACCCACAGAACTACATTTACCAGGTTATCAGTGGTGTGGTCCTGGTACTAACGTAAAACAGAGATTAGCCAGAGGTGATAGAGGAATTAATAAATTAGATTCAGCTTGTAAAGATCACGACATTGCATACGATAAGTATAAGGACAGTGAGCGAAGATCAACAGCCGATAGAATATTGGCCGAACGAGCTTGGGAAAGAGTGAAGTCATCAGATTCTAGTTTAGGTGAAAAGGCTGCTGCTTGGTTAGTTACAAACGTAATGAAAGCTAAAAGTAAATTAGGTAGCGGCTGTGATAACAGAAAACGTCGACGACGACAACGTAAGAGTAAAAAGCCTCGAAGAAAACAACAACCTAACAATAGAAAAAAAAGACAGTCAATAAACAAAAAGAAGGGTAAAGGTTTGTACCTAAAACCGTACAGAGGATCTGGATCAGTTAAAAAAAACTAATATACTCATCACCACTCATAGACAGTATACCAAATGTTCCGCTAACAAATAAAGATATAATCAAATATGCGAAACTATTGAAAATACCATATTTTAGAGGTGTATTTATGAGAGATTTACTTCCATCAAGTATTAAAGAAAAGGAATCTGGCGTTGTAAATCTAGACAGTATTACAGGATGGGGTACGCATTGGGTATGTTACTATAAGCGTGATTTTGACATTGAATATTTTGATAGTTTCGGTAATCTGAGACCACCGTTAGAACTTCAGAGGTATTTTAACAGCGGACCATATCGAGTGGTGATTAGATATAATTACTTTCCTAAACAAGAATTTAATACTGTAAATTGTGGTCATTTGTGTTTAGACTTTCTCGCAAGACGGAGATGATTTGTATTACAGGTAGAAGTTCAAGCCTCAAGTGTACACTTTTTCCAGCTATGGATCTTTCATCGTCAGACGAATGGGAGATGGGTTTTATGGACCTCATGACTTACAATTCAATTCCTAATATTGAAGAGAATGTAAATAATAAACTGTATATCGGTAAAGATATAGAAATAAGTATAGCCACTGGCGCTTATGAAATAGATGATATAAATAATTTTGTGATCGAGGAATTAAAAGTAAAATCTCCTACAACGCATTTTAAACTCGAGGCTAATAACAATACGCTAAAAAGTCACTTAAGTTGTTCACTAGAGATTGATTTCACCAAAGAGAACACCATTGCGTCCTTATTAGGATTTGAAAAAGGTGTGATATTAGAAGCGAATAAAGTGCACAAGTCACCTAATCAAGTGTCCATTAATAAAGTAGACATCATACGAATCACATGTAATTTAGTCCGAGGGTCTTATAGAGACGGGATTGAAGGTCACGTACTACACGAATTCTATCCAACTGTAGCGCCAGGATTTAAAATTGTAGAAATCCCAAATACAGTTAAATATCTACCAATAAACAAGCAATTGAGTTTGAGCGAATTTTACATCAATTTAGAAGATCAATTTGGTAATTTAATTAATTTTAGAGAAGAATATATCAATATAAGAGTAGATATTAGACCGAGAAGAAAATAATGGGTTTAGTGTTTCCCGCCGCTACTGTATCGAATAAAGAGAAAAATAAAACATTGACCGCAAAAAGAGAATCTAGTGTCAGTCGTGAACAAGTCGTTAAGCAGTTAACATTACGGAACAAAATATACCTACGTACAAAAGTGTCCTCTTTCAAGAGTAGTAAGGATGAATAATATTTTAGATATAGGAACAAATCCTAGCTTCGATAGTTCTATCATTGATATTGAATGGCATTCTCATAATCCGTATACATCAAATTCTTACAAAACAAGTGATGAGATACGGATACCTGTTCATCAGCAAGATGTTTACACTTTACCTAGTAAAAGCTATCTGCTTTTGGAAGGTAAACTAGTCAAGACAGGTACACCTCCAACTGATGACACCACAACTCAATTAGTTAGTAATGCTATGGCATTTCTGTTCGATGAAATCAGATACGAACTGTGTGGAACTGAAATTGATAGAGTAAAAAACGTAGGTATTTCTACAACAATAAAGAATTTACTTACCTCTAGACCAGGAGACAAGTACTGGATGCAGAACGCATGTTGGCAAAACGAAACCATGGGTGTGATGGTTGATAGAACATCATTTTCCTTTTGTGTTCCACTTAAATTACTACTCGGTTTTGCCGAGGATTATAATCATATTTTACTGAATGTAAAACAAGAACTAGTCCTGTTACGTTCATCTAATGATAAAAATGTTGTGCTTCAACCAGCTACATCTGTATTTGACTTTCAAATTCAACTTAATAAAGTTGTTTGGAAAATGCCGTATGTTCGAGTTGATGATGAAGTGAAATTATCTCTTCTACGTTTGACTGAAAGAGATCAGCCCATATCTATACCATTCAGAAGATGGCAGTTACATGAGTACCCATCATTACCAATTACAAAGTTTCTAACTTGGACAGTCAAAACATCATCCATGATGGAGAAGCCAAGATATGTAATAATTGGTTTTCAAACTGATCGTAAAGAAAAAGCAAATAAGAATGCTTCTCATTTTGATTTTTGTAATTTGGATAATATAAAACTGTACTTGAACAGCAAGTACTATCCATATGATAATTTAAATGGAAATAAATCAATTTTATATGATATGTATTCAAGATTTCAATCATCATATTACATAGGTGGTGATGATCAACCTTGTTTGGATAAAATGACTTTTCAAGAGAAGACACCTTTAATAGTAATTGATTGTTCAAAACAAGTTGAGACTTTAAAGACTGGATCATTGGATGTTCGCATCGAGATTCAAACAACTGCCGATATACCAAAGGATACAACGGCGTATTGTCTAATCATTCATGATGCATTAATCCAATATACACTATTGTCTGGCATTGTAAAAAAGATCATTTAAAATCAATAAATATATTTTTATAAAAAAAAAATCTTAATTTATTTATTTAGGATAGTATCAATCAAGAACACAAAATGAGTAAATAATACATTTATTATAAAATACATAGAAATACTATAATACAATTTATTTACAAACAAGTATGTACAACAAAGTATCAATCAAGAACATAAAATGCATAGAAGTACTATAATACAATTTATTTACAAACAAGTATGTACAAAAGATTATTTATCGTCAGAGTTCAATCAGTTATAATTTTTTAAACATGAAAATATATGGATACAATACAAGTATACTCTTTCATTTAACAAACAATAAGTCGATACATTAACATATTTTACAACAGACAATTTAAAATAATACAAAAGCTTGTGTAACTTAACTAATCAGTACTCTCATCATCATCATCATCATATTTACTATTTAATTTGTAATGACCAAAGGCCAATGTGTCTACGCCATTTTCACAGATATATCTCTTATCGTCTTTACCACTTAATGCAATTTTATTGCAAGTTATCGTTTCAATGACGTGTTTCTTTGACCTAAACATTTTAATTTTCTTTCTGATTGTTAGATCGTTCAATAAACAGTTTTTATAGTCGTCAAACGAAATTTCTTCATTGATAACTCCCTTTGTTATACCTTTTGCTTTCTTTTGAACTGTAGGTTCTTTAGTGTTTTCAAATGTCTTACTTACAGGTTGCATGGTTCTTAAACAATATAATTTAGGCCTTAGTCCAATAAATTCTAACAACATAATTCCATTACATTCGTCTTTGAATTTACCCAAAACCTTTTTATTTACAGAACTAAAACACATGTGATCTATGGGATAATCAGACAAGTCGAAATAATTACAGAAAGCTGTATCATTTTTTAAATCTTTGTAAAAATCATCTGTTTCTATTTGATAGAAAAAAGCATCTGTATCCATGTACACTACTTTTACATTAGAACCATATTTAGGTTTAATAATTTTATAATGAAAATCATACATTAACGTTTTACTAATTTCTAAAACAGAGAACCCAACGTAAATTGGTTTGTCAAAATATATACATTCTTTAGCGCTTTCAACAGCGCACAGAGATTCATCGTAAATAATTCTATCTACAAATGTTGGCTTATTAAGTAACATATCCAGTCGTTTTTGAGATGAAACTAACTGTAGATTTATTCTTTTCCTGATGTTCTCTATGGTTTTACCAAACATGCTATTATTGAGCAGTTTATAGAAATCTTTTTCAAAAGAATTTTTAGCCTGTTGCCTTTTATCTGTATTAAGGTTAATGTAACTCTTTAACCAACAAGACTGGTTAAATTGTAATATTCTATGAATTTTTGTTAATACAAGACCATTTTCTATAGCCTGTTTTAGATTGACATAATGACAAATATATCTTTGTTTTGCTTTAAGAGTTGTTAACAATTTTTTGAATTTAGACTTAGGAGGACATTCAGATACTGGTAAAAATGGTAAATCATTATGTTCATCGTGCAATGACTCTGGGTAATCAACATCAACCTCTAAAAAATATCCTACTTCAGAATCATCTGGTATAGCTGTGACATCAAAATCATTCAAGTTTCCAGTATACCATGAGAAGTTATTCAAGGGCATAGGCTGAGCCATAGCCCAACCATACAAATTATTACAATCAACATACATTAGATAAGAATTACTAACATTAGGATTATAAGCGTTACCCATATAATGGTTATTTGCTACTGCATGTCGTTTTACACAAGATGTGATCCCTCCTCTTATTCCACTTTCAATAAATATATACATATTATAATCATTTAAGAGCTCAAGTTCTACTTTCGTATACTTCAGCATAGCATCGAAAGTAAAACTTGGAAGTGTTAAATAGTGTGCACAATCAAGCTGATAACTTTCCAAGCACAAATCTCTAAAATTTTCAAAGACGTCTGATAGCAACAACACGTCTAATTTTAGATATAAATCACTATATTCACCTAATGTTGAAATAGAAAAATGGTTCCAAACGTTAGTGGCGTGAGCATAGTCTTCGTCAGATATGTCACAGTTCAACAAAGAATTTCTAAAGCTCTCTTTAGGAGGGAGCCGTGTTTCATTCAATTTGTCCCATGAAGATGTATACTCATAAGGGTACACACCTTTTCTAGTTACCAGAGGAAAATCTATTTCAGAAAAAAACTTTTTGATATTAACAAATTTATCACGTGACAAGTTGTTTACAAGAGTTGCTAGACTGGAATTCATGATTTTGTAAGTATCGACAAATCTAATGTTCATGCCACTTTTTGTTTGCTTGGAAAATGTGATATATTTTTCAGTTGAAGTGGGAATAACGCTGATACGTCTATGATCAAAACCTAATTGTTTAACTATAAAGTGAGAATCATAATTAGATGTACCATGAATGAAAATCGGTAAATTCCTTTGCTCTTGTCTTCTTAAATTACAATGCTTACATAAAACTGATCTAAAACGTCCTGTCAAGTGACAATGATCTCTATGAGGTCTAACAGTAGAAGTAAACGGTTTCTCACACATTTCACAATTTCTAGCCGTTCTTACAAGAATCTGTTCTTCTATGGTTAGTGGTAACATATCAATATTATGCATCCTAATACAATCACCAATTATGTTCGCTAAATTAACTATGTAATTCATAAAGTGTTTAGCAGCATGTCGACCTCTATACAAATATGGACATTGAGGAAGCACATTTTTCACAAAGTCTGGTAAAGTATTGCTACACACAACATACACGCAAAAGCTCATTGGCTCATGCACATTATCAACATGTGTATATTTCGTCACTTGTTCATTAACAGGCTTTAAGATACACTCAAAATCTGCATAAATAGCAATTGGTAATCTAAACATATTTTGTGTATTGGTAAATTTTAATATTTTTGGATCTTCTTTATCTTCATTAGGCATCAAAGCTCTAACAGGTTTATTTAGACAACAAATTTTTTTATGTTCCATTAGTTTACGGTTTTTACTCTTCCCCCAGAATCTTGAAAGACATCGTTTACACACTGAAACCTTATGACTATGCTTCGACATTTGGGAAGAAAATAATCTGCTGAAATTCGATATATAGCAATAGTGATTGACACCTTGATTGTTTGTTATTAAAAGTAAATCAATATGGATAGACTTTTCAATGTCAGTGACTCTCAAGGGGTATATATCATTAGTTTCATTTAGACCATAAACATTAACACTTACATCACAATTATTTCGTTCAAATTTTTGAATTTGTTTAATTGGAGTAGGAAAGTCAATTCCATTGAAATTCAATCTGTTACATACAGCATGGTAACGATGATCTATTCTTCCTCTGTTATTTCCAGTAACAAAATGGCATAGTAAAGCCCATTTAAAACAGTAATTGTCATGATTAATAGGATTTATAACAGCTTTCTTATGTAAAATGTAAGGAGGTAATGGAATATAAGTACTTCCACCTAATGGCCTGTATCTATTAATTCTAATCATGATCCCATCGACACGTAATAAACTCCAACCACTACCCTGTCCTTCGTAAATCGACTCTTCTTTACATATCTTCTCAAATAGAGAATGCAAGACACTATTTATACTGTTTTCAACAAACACAGAGATATTTTTAGTTTTAAACGCCCGATCTTGACGTTCGTTAGTATTAGGTTTCACATACGTGCACTCAACTAATAAATTGAATTTAACTGCTCCAAATAATTTAACTTGTTCATTAATAATCAACTCCATTTCATCTTTATGAAGGGAAAGTAACATGCAAATATCCTTTGCCGATCGATTAGTATTTTTTAAGTAAAATGTTTTTAAATTTCCCTTAAACGCACTTTCCAGTTCAACAAAATTATTAGCTTGAACTATAATATTCATTCTATCTTTCTTCCTTCTTACATCATTCGCCATCTCGATATCATTTTCAAAATTAGTTTGATCCTCATCATCTTCATCAACCTCCATTTGTTCGGGTATTGTTAATTTTCTTTTTTTGAAAGGTAAATGATAATACATCTGAAAATAAATAAATAAATTTAAAAAAAAATTCTAAACAACGACAAAATATTAAAACATTTAGTTTAATGATGGATGAGAGTACCTTTCATCAATTAACAATTTACTACTAAACCTCTACCCCTTAGCTTAATACATGTTACATAAATATTATCTATCGAAAGAATCTAACTCTCTTTCTAGCGTCTTTGTCTTCATCCTCCTCAATTTCAGTAACTTTTGATTCTTTAATTTGTAAAATTCGTTTACTTTCATTTGCCCAAACATTGTTCACTGCTGTATACGATTGATCTTTATCATTGTTCACAAGAAACACAGCTTTTTTCCAAATCTTCGTCCAATATTGTGCAGGCGTAACCCCTTTTAGATCTTCACAATCGGTAATTTCTATTTTTATTAAATATTTTCCAGTTTCGCCAGGTGTTACACACTTACGAATGACAGTATCATTTTTTACTAATACTTGCTGACTTATTGTTTTAGATCTTTTCTTTGAATTACATTTTTTTCCAAACAATTTAAATAGTTCATCGTCTTTATCAGAATCATCATCATCGTCATTGTCAGATAGAGACCTCTTTTTAGACTTAACAGGTCTATCTTCATCGTCATCACTGATCTCAATCAACGAAATTTTATTAATAGCTTCTAATGCAAACTCTTTAATGTGTTTTACAATGTCAACTGAATATCTATTTTTAGAATAAACTTGCAGAACCGGATCTGCGTGTAACATAATTTCGTCATAGTCCCTATCAAGCTCGTTTATAATTTCAAATTTTTCTTGTGAAAGGTCACTTGTTTGAGCTATTCCCGTACAAATTGTATTTGAAACCATTTTTAGATGAAAATAGAGCGCTGTTAAGTCCGGGTTCATCATATCTGACACTTTTTTTCTTACGCCAAATATTACCTTTTCCCACATACTAACCGAAGTCATACCGATTAGAATTAATAGATTCACGACTCCTTTCAAGTCGTAACTTTCAGTCGGCGCTTTTCTATATATGACTTTAGATCTGTTTGGTTGTTTGGGTTTCTGTATCTTTGAGGTTTGAGGTGGAGGCATACATTCCGATTTACTTGTACTAGGTCGATTAAGCTCTTCTAACTGCTGCTCAACAGAATCGGTAAACTGTTCTGTATTTTCCATGACTATAAAAAAGAAAAAAATAATATTTAAATATGTAATTATATGAATGAAAATATTATCTAAATTAATATCCTGTTGAGCCAAACCCTCCTTTACCTCTTACGGTAGTAGAAGGTGGTTCATTAAGTTGAATTAAATTAGGTACTAGAATTTTTTCACAAATCAGTTGAGCAACCCTATCACCTCGCTTTACACTAAACACATTTTCTGAGTGATTAAACAAAAGTATTCCTACATTGCCCGTGTAATCGCGGTCTATCACCCCAGCTCCTACGTCAATGAAATGATTTAAAGCTAATCCTGAACGGGGTGCAATTCTGCCATACGTTCCTTCAGGCAATACTATACTGAGATCAGTTTTTATCAACTGCTTACCATGAGGTGGTATAACACAGTCATATGCACTTTTTAAATCAAATCCTGCTGAATGTAAGGAACCTTTAATCGGTTCATAAGCAAATGGAGATAATTTATAGTAACCTAAAGTGTAATCCTTATTATTAGACATACTTCTGAGAGAGATGATTAGCAGTTGATGTAATAGAGGAGATCTGCTGACGATGAAGACTTGGATGCAAGAGGAGATCTGTAACATCATACATATTATATTACTTTAGAGTTAAGTGTATCTTTTTAAAGAACCTGTGGAAAAAACATTGAAATCATCGCCAAGAAAATTAGTTCAAAACCCATTTTAGTTTTACATAAGTTTATTATAGAAATGAAACTTACTTTTAAAATAAGCGAGTGTCTACAACACGCTAAATTCGACTGCTGACGATGAAGAGTTGGATGCAAGAGGAGATCTGTAACATCATACATATTATATTACTTTTGAGTTAAGTGTATATTTTTAAAGAACCTGTGGAAAAAACATTAAAATCATCGCCAAGAAAATTAGTTCAAAACCCATTTTAGTTTTACATAAGTTAATTATAGAAATGATACTTACTTTTAAAATAAGCGAGTGTCTACAACACGCCAAATTCGATGAAAGGTGATGGACTAGTTGTTTCTTGAAGACAGGAATGGATAGTTGAGTAATAGAATCTGTAAAAACAAAAATATCTCTATATATTTTGTTTAGTTAAAAAATTTTATTTCAAACGTAAGGGATGAGTAAAAAAGATTCTCAAATTGGTTATAAATTCAAATAATTTAAAATTAATAAAACTTAATAAGATTTGTTATTAATTATTTTAATAAGATTTGGTATTAAATATTTTAATTAAATTATAAAAAATTAAATGTAGTAGTTAAAGTTATACGTATTTTATTCGAAATGTTTTTATTTTAATTATACCTAAAAGTGTAATCGGATTGATGAAGTAAAAAATAATTTTCATAACTAAATCATATCATAAAATTATTTTAAGATTATAAACTTGTAAAAACAATCGATGAGAATAAAAATTTATTAAAAACCTAATTGAATAATTTATTTTATCATAGCATTTTTATAAAACCAACAACTTTAATCATTCACTAGAATAAAGTAATTTAGTTAAATTAGTTGTATGGTTGAAAATAAAAATAAATAAAACACAACTGTAATTAGATTTAAAAAATAATGTCATGCAGTTAATGTTAAAATATTGTTTAAAATTAGAAATATAATTTTTACATAAATGAACTAATTTGTATTCTCCAAACATTTTATAAAACTAACACATTATTGGTATCATTAAAATGTATTGTTAAATAATTTAGTTAATGAAATATCTGTAAATAAATTCTAAAATATTAGTTCTCATAAAGAGTATAATGATTATTTTGTTAAAATATTAATTGAAAATGATGTTAGAGAATAATATAAAATAGTTACTCTTCATAACTAATAATGCTAATAAATTGGGAAATCTAAATCATTTACTCACCAGATTCAATATCTGCTACAGCCAATGATCAGGTTGTTCAAGTCTAGAGGTTCCGGAAAGACGTTGGGGCCGTTGGTCTCTAGAACTTGAAACAACTGCAGATACTGCGTGCTTGAAATCTTGGTGTATTTATACTCAGTAAATGACGTCAATTGAACATGTGTCCGACCGCGTGCACACGTGTTAGGCCGCGTGATGGTCAAGATCCAAACTCAAAGTACAGATGATGAAATATTGCATCAGCAAAATTAGACTTAGAAAATTTTCTCATATACAAAGAGTTCTCTGGTAGCAGAAGACACATCAGCTGTTGTAAACAAAAATCATCTGTTATGAAAAAACTAAACAACAATAAGAAAAAAAAAAACCCTCTGGTTCATTTTTTAAACGGTCAAAACAAATTAATACTATATAAAATACACTTTAATTAAAGCATAACCTTTTTCATAGAGTTTTCGAAAATAAAAATATTAATTATTTTTATGAATATCACATACTATATGTAGGTACTATTTAAATTCATAGAATAGTATTTTACCTTAAGATTTTTAAATACTAAATTAAATATTTAATAAAATATAGTATGATTTTTATTTTCTATATATAAACCACTTAAATATGGAATCCGAACAACGTGTAATGAAAAACAAAGTATCAGGCTAGCAGAAATGAGCAGCAGTCACATAATCAGTTCGCGAGACAGTCGCGACTATCTTACGGAGAGGTCGCCGGGTCACGCTGATTTGATAGTGGCAGCGCGCGGCAACTGTAACATTGATAACTCCTACCAGTCTCTGTTCTCCTAATACTTGACGACCGTTTTAACGTATTTATTCGCAACCGAAAAGGATATAAAAGGATATAAAAGGATAACGAATTAAAATAATATTACTGTAACACCGTAAAACGTGTTTGTATTTAATATAGTGTAACTAAAAGAGAGGAAACAAAAATCATATATGTATTTATTATAGTATAATGTAATAAATCGTATGAGTTGGCAGCACTGACATATATTTTTTGCCAATTAATCGTGCGAGTTGGTAACACTGCGAAAAAACATTTGGTACATTTTATATAGTATAAAGAGAAACAGACATTTTTTTTTTTTTTTTGCATCTTTCATATGGCATCACATCAGCTGAGGAGCAGACGACAAACCAGCAGACTTTTTTTTTCACATCTGAACAAATTAATACTATATTAAATACGAATTACATTTCATATAGTATAACGCGAGCGAAGCGAGCTGTCACACACGTTCTTCTGCCGCTACTTACGTTACCCTCTCGGGTGTGTCACTGTGCCGCAGTGGTATCGACTTCGTCTCACAAACGAAAGGTTCTCAGATCGATCCCGGCACCGGCCACCGACACTTTTTGACAGCATTAAATAAATAAAATTAATTTAATAAATACGGCGTCGTGACGTCGTCAGATGAAAGAGCGCGAAAACGGCGTGACGTCACACCAAAACAACACTGACCTAGGACAACGTCGCGGGGGGTCCACGTGCTCGTAGTAAACTTGACCTTCAAGGTCACCACGTGGCTGATAACAGTAGTAAACAATAGTAAACTTGACCTCAAGGTCAACACGTGGTGATAAATTTGTAAACAACAACAGTACAAAGGTCAAGGTTGCGCCAGAACCGGCATGGGGAGGGTTGTGCCAGAACCGACATACTACACTACTTAAAATAAACAACACAAATGTATGTAGACCCTAAATATGACTGTATTAAAATTTTAATAGTTATATAAAACTATGCAGTAGGAAAATCTTCTTGAAATATTTGACTTATTCCTCTTCTTTTAGATACAGGATGTTGTATAATATGATCCCTTTTTTATGAATGTTTTTTTATGTTAAGTGATTCTGTGACGTGGTTATATTGAGAACGAAATTGTGGTATTTTTTTAGTTTGACAATTTGATCAGTTGTTTTTAATAAACAACAGTGTTTCATATGTAGCCTATACGTTAGAAGTAAAAGTTATGATGGTAAAATTTTTAAAAAGCTGTTCACATAGCACTTTTTTATTCGGTTTAAAAAATAAATTCTTAATGAATATTTAAAAAAAAAAAGGTTCTTCCAAAAAGAATTAGCGTTTCTTAGACTGCGGTGTCATATGCGCATTATTATTGTTCATTACGAAGACGCCGATCTTCAAGATACGGTCAAATTTGAAGAACGAACGAGTGTAGTCATTGTCACTAACTTAGGTCGACTGTTACTTTGAAAGAGCCATTTGATGATAGCCCAATAGTCAGGGCTACGGTACTTACAGCTTTACGTGGAATCAGAACCACGTATGATTTTCAGCTATTTATATTGTGAAATAAACAGTATATTTATAATTTGTTTTCATTAATTTTAATTTAAAGTAACGCCACGATTTAATCATTCAAATGTAAACCAGAGATTGAAGCACAATGAATTTGGTCATTTATCATACTGCATTTCAAAAATGAATTTTGTCAGGCTAAAAAAATTACTTTTATTATTATTTTGACGCAAACCTGTGGGCATTCTGTTTTTCCAACAAATGATGTGATGTAACTCCCACGCAGTCTGGCGGATTGGAATTGAACCAGCGTGTTACACCGGATGTGTTCATTGGATTTCCGCCAGCTTAGTGTTTGATCACTTTATTATATTTGTGACTACCTGTAAACGTTACGAACATATTCACCGACCGAGGATAACAAACAAGTGCACTTTGATGTATGAACTAAACACCTAAAAACTTATGTTTAACGCCAACATTAAAGGTTCAAAGATGTTCCAACATTTTCTAAGTGATTTTATAGTAGTAAATCTAAATGATGAATCTCCCAATATAGGAGCAATTAAAACTTAAGTGACGGAAAGTGCAGTTGAATAGAAAAAGGTTGTTAGAAACGTACATGAGGTAGATATTAAAAAAACAAATTGACGAATTAAGAATTCTATAAAATTTCCTTACGTATTTTAATGAATTGACTGAAATATTCACAAGTATTATATATCATGAATATAATATACTAATTTATATGAAATGAAATGAAAAATTACTTAATTGATTCAAAAAATTGCAAAAATTAGTGAGGTTAGAATTAAAAATCCCTCTTTTAAATTAATTTTAAGTCATTTTAATTGCATATATATTTAGGTGTATGTAGAGTCTGAATGTATTAAGAATGAACGTGAAAAAATACATTAGATTGCCTGATAGGTACCTATTTGGTAAGGCCATACAGTTTATTGTTTGTGTCAATGTTAATTTGGTTGGACAAAAGATATAATTTTGTTTAATAAACTATAACAAGTTTTATTTTTAAGTCAGTGGATGATATTGAGTATTGTTTGTATTTAATATAAATTATTTTATATAATTGTTTATGTATATTTGTCCTGCTGAGGCCTAAATCAATTACTCAGTGGCTGCGGTAACCATCGAAATTGCATTATTACACAAACATATGTTTATAGTAGCCACGAAATATATCGAGATGTGAAAACCGGTACTTTTCAAATACTTGGTGGTTAGCGGAGGGGAAAGGTACGGCAACGCATGACCTGACATACTGACATTGACTACCGCTGCTGATCAGCTGATTGGCGAGTGGAGTGTCGCTGCCTTCTTTTTGTATCGGAAACGTTTTGTTATTGCAAATATTAGTGCTTTTTGAAGTTATACTTCTTTGCGCCCGTTAGACACTTTGGGATGGGATGTTGGTCGAGAAACCGCGTCACGCTGAAAAGTAAGAACAAATTTTTAAGAACTATCGATTAATCGATTGTTAATCGAAGAAATTACTGATAATGATAATATAGGTGTATAATATAATAATGAAGTCACGTATAATATATTGAAGATAAATATATTGAATAATATTGAAAAATGTCTTATATTTAATTTATATATCCGTCTGTTTGTGTGCGTGAGTGGGTGTATGAGAATGGCCAAAGAAGTATAACTTCCACCGTGTGGTCCGACGCACACCCAATTTTTTTTTTGTTTATAATGATTATTAGTTGTCATGTATTTAATAACTTAGCCACATATATTCTAATTTAAATATTAAATGTTTAATTTAATATAAAATATTTTATTAAAACAGCTGCATATCTGTAAAGAGATTCAATTCAATATTGTTCAGAAAGTCATTCACGAGTATGAGTTTCTTATTATAAGATTAAATTACGGACTGCATACAAACAAAACTTGTACATTACTTGTTAACTAACATAACCTACATTCTATAAATTCACTAGTGTTTTATTATTCATTATTCCATATGATTTTATTTTCTCATTAAAGTTCAGGTAAAGATAATAATGGCCTATAATCATAACATGATATCAAATAATACCAAGTAATATGATTGTAAATAAATACGAGCATCAGTGAGTAATCATATGGGAGTTGTGTTTTGATGGAGATCCCCTCCCCCCGACACTGACAGTGACGTAAGCCACACCTCAAGATATCCCGTGATTATTGTATAACCTTACCGATCAACAAACAGGTTCAACATCATAAACCATCCAGTGTATTATTACTATTTCATTTTTACCGGAGTCAGACTGTATTATATAGTTATACATCACTTTCATATTGATATGATTACGAATATCAAATTGTGTGCTCAAGCAAATGTTTTCTTAACACTTTTGACAGATTAGTTTCTCAAAAAAGTAGAACTGTATGTTTGGGGATAAAATAGGATGATCGTGTCCAAATACACCTAGTTTTTAGCACACTTAGGTGGGTAAAATACAGTAATATATGCGTCGTAATACAGTGCCAGAAAAAATGTACTTTAGACGATAATTTTGTGTTCATTCAACAAGGTTTACGAACCCCTAAAAACTGTTATAAACCATTTATAACAAGTTTGATTTTATGCCTTAATAATCTGGACCGAAAGATTTGCTAATTCCCATTAAAGAGTAAAAAGATATAAACGACTTAAGCCCTTATGACCTTGACCTAACTGATAACGAAATTATCAGCAGATTAGGGTAAAGGCTTATGCATTCACTGTTACAGATTATGGGGTCAACAAATCAATAGTTGACCCATTCATTCGCGAGTAATAATTAATAATAAGAGACCAATATTAAGCGCATAAAGCCGGAAAAAGAATGGTTCAAGTAAGGCTATGTTTCGTTAGGTTATATTTGATTTTTTAAGGTTATATTAGGTTTTGTTGGGTTATTTTTATAGGTTAGGCTTGTTTCATTAAGTTTCGTTTGCACATGCTAGGTTAGGTTATGATTTACTTTGCACTTGTTTCTTATAATGACCACAAACATTACGAAAACCTAACGTAACATACTCATCATTTATCCGAACATAGTAAAACAACTTAACCTATCAAAACCCAACAAAACCAAACCTAACCTAACAAAACATAACCTTACCAAAACGCAATACTGACTCGATAAATGTTTTGCTTTATTCGTAATCAAAACGAAATTCCGCACTATTTGGGTAACACCATGCTTTATTTTTAAAAAATGGTTTCAGATATTTCAACTCTCGTAAGTTTTCCAGGTTTCCAGTTAAAAACCAATCATATTCTTGTTCCTTAGCAATTTGTATACTATAAAAAATAATCCAGCCAATAATAACGAAACGACAAGGCCTCCTGCACTATAGTGTAACATAACCTTATCAATACTATGACTATTTATTGACTATTTTAGACATTTATTGTCTTATCAATATGTGTTTAATCGTAAACCGCATATTGTTTGATATCAAAACACCTTTTGATAAAGAGATGTTTATGTTGATTGGAAAATATGAAAAGCGTTTCTAAAATGGTATAAAAACGATCAGTTTTAGTTTGTTAGGTTAAAGAAGGTGACGCCGATCCCGTTTTCGACTCGCAGGTGGCCTCAACTAAACTTGATATACACTATAGTCTTTCGCATTTCACGACGAGGAAAATTCCGACCATAAATTCAAAGCTGTTTACGTCTAAAAGAACAATCCTGCCAACCTTGAACGGTTATGGCTAGCTGAAAACTACACAAGCTTCGGTATTTTCTTTCGCTTTAGTATTCCTATTTTGATTTGTTCATTATGAAATCGCTTTAGAAAGTTAGACCTTTATTATTTACTACTTCCGTTAGCCTTGGTTTTGTAATGTTTTGGTAATTAAATTAGAAACTACAAACTTGAAAATAACACATTAGTTGTTGAGTTCAAGGAGGTAGTTGAAATCATCAAGGCTTGTGTCACTTAAAAGGTGGACTGCATTGAAAATTTCTCATTACTGCTCAACACTAATCCCACATTCCGTCCCCCAAAAGGCGACTCTCATTTTATTAAAACACACGAAGTCCTTGTATGCTTACTAAGGATTGTTAATGTTCGAGAGGAAACTATTTACAGACTTGCTACACTGGAGCAAATACATGGACTTGAAAAGAAAAATAAGAAACCAGGTGAACAGAAAGGCTACAGAAACTTCACTTATATTAACCATTTGAAAACAAAATAATTTTGTTACTTGGCTGTGAATTCTTGAAATTCAAACGGTCTGTTTTCATGATCTGTTTGGCATACCAAGATATGGTCCACGTTAAAAAGGGTTTAGAAGTATTGTTAACAAATTATTGTTCATACGTTTAGTAAACTTCTACTACTGTATTTCCTTCCTCATCTGGGCAGAATGTCTGGCCCCGCAAAACAAGCAAAATAATTGTTGACAGTAACGATTTTAGCAGATCGTCCACTTAATACCTGCACTATAACAACTGACCTGGTTGCAGAGGATTTACAACGAAGTAAGGATCTTTATTTTTCATCTACAACGTTTAGAAGGACACAAAAATACAGATAAATATCGTTCAATAAAAAATGTATCAAAATGCCTAGAAGAGAAAATTCTCAGAGTTATATAAACTAAATTTTCCAAGCATTTCTTAATCGTATAATCCTAAACATACATAGGATTCGCACTAAACTAATATTTTTTCAAAAACAATTTACTGTTTATATTCTTTATTGTAATTTCATTTTCTTTCACTCATGAAATGATTTCAGTTATTGATTGATATATGGTAATTGGGTGTTTCTATGTTGAACTACAAGTGCGTTTTCTTATTACGTAGTTTGACAAATTGGGGCAAACAAAGTTATTTAGTTAATTTTGAAGTTATACTTCTTTGCGCCCGTTAGACACTTTGGGATGGGATGTTGGTCGAGAAACCGCGTCACGCTGAAAAGTAAGAACAAATTTTTAAGAACTATCGATTAATCGATTGTTAATCGAAGAAATTACTGATAATGATAATATAGGTGTATAATATAATAATGAAGTCACGTATAATATATTGAAGATAAATATATTGAATAATATTGAAAAATGTCTTATATTTCATTTATATATCCTGTCTGTTTGTGTGCGTGAGTGGGTGTATGAGAATGGCCAAAGAAGTATAACTTCCACCGTGTGGTCCGACGCACACCCAATTTTTTTTCTAAAATAGGTTGGTCACTTGACAAATAATTGATTACAGTACTTTCTACAAGTAGCCTCATATATCGATCTCCCTCACACACAAATTGCCTCATATATCGATCTCCCTCACCTCAAGTAGCCTCATATATCGATCTCCCTCACACACAAGTTGACAAGTAAGCTCGTGTGTGTTGTGCTTTCAAAATGTCAAAGCAAGCAGTCGTCGGGATTCCGTAAGTTGTTTGTTGGCTTGAAGTTGATTGCCCGCCCACTCCCGCCCCACCAACACTCTTCAGTTGATTGCCTGATAGCCTCAATTGCAGGGGCCCTTCATATTCGGGGGAAGGGGGTACTCCCTAACCTTCACCTCTCCCGACCGAACGCGTTTCGTCTGGCTGATTTGTAGATATTGATGCAACAATGCAAAACAATGATGAACAATGCAAAACATCTTGAACACATTCATACAAATATATTTATTCATTTAACGTTTTTTATTCTCATTCGGTTTCATTACTATTGATTATAACAACGTTAAAATAAGAATTGAAAAGGCCACTGTTGAACGATATTTGATAAATTATACAATGGACACCACGTAGACATCATCTTAGTTAAGAATTGAATATCAAGCTCACAAACACAGCTAACACATCAGACATACGTGGTTCGGATTTCACAATAAAGTCTTAATCCTTCCACAACTCTCTGGCCACTGAGCTGTTCATAAATTGTCCTTAATGACGGTTAGCCAATCCAGTGAAACATAGGTTTTAAAGAAAAGCAAACCCCATTTCAAATAGGTATTTGTGTTCAGTGGTCAATATCAGTTAGTTACCAGACTACACCAGGTATCCACCGTCCAATCTCATTTTACATTCTTGTGATTGTACGTAAAGTAAAACCTCGATTCAACGGACCTCGATTTAACAGAACCCGATTTAATGGACTTCGGATATAACGAACAGCTTATAGCTTTATTATAGTATCTTGATGTCTACATACGGCACACTAAAGGCATTTTTTAAAAAACATTATTTCATAAAAAAGTAGTTTTTCTTAGGAAACTTCAAATATTCCACACGTAGTAAATATTATTATTCAGTATCCTAAATATCATATATATTGATATGTTCGTCATTTATCATTTATCAGATACATATGTCACTGTATACAATATGAATCTGTATATTTTATTAATTGTCGAGTTAACAGTGAGCTTGCAGCGTCACAAATAGTTGTAGCAATTTCATAACAATTGGGTTGAATTCACCTTTATTTAACGGACAATCGACTCTAACGGACTAGCCTGTCCCATATTGTCCGGTAAATCGAGAGTTTAATTTATTATAGTCTACTACTGATTTATTTATTTATTTATTTATTTACATGCTTCAATACAGTCAAAACCAATTACACTGAAGCAGTTCATATTAATACATATATTTATGTTTGTGGGTTTTATAACTTATTTACTAAATCACTTCACATTATAAAAATAACAAAAAATAAGAATACCAAACTGAAATACTATAGATTCAAATATAACTGAAATTTATATGGAACGGAACAATACATGCTTGATGAGGAGGCAAAAAATATAATGACATGCAATTAAATAAAAATAATAACTAATATTAGTATAGACTAGCATTCAGCAACAATAGCAGTAATGAATATTTTAAACAATTAAGAACAATAACAACAATAAATAATAACAGTAATAAATATTTTAAACAATTGACAACCATAACGACAATAAATAATAACAGTAATAAATATTTTAAACAATTGACATCCATAACGACAATAAATAATAACAGTAATAAATATTTTAAACAATTGACAACCATAACGACAATAAATAATAACAGTAATAAATATTTTAAACAATTGACAACCATAACGACAATAAATAATAACAGTAATAAATATATTTTGAACAGTTAACAATATAGAATTCGTAAAAGAGTAATAAAACAAAATTATGTAGAGCGTTGACTTAAACAAGACAGGCAATTAGCTTTAAATATTTTAAAAGAGTCAAAAAATAGATCTACATTACTATTATCGGAAAGGAGCAAATTATTGTAAGATGTCATGAGGCGGTGAAGGGGGGAAGAAGCATGTGCCGTCGTGCGGCAGTAGGGAACAGAGAACAGAAGTTTATTGCGACTATGAAATGTAGGTACACGGAAAGAGAGGCCCGCCAAGCTAGCGGTATCGTCCACCCCGCCACGCACCAGTCTATACAGGAACACCAGGCCCATTAGTGTTCTCCTCGCGTCAAGACTCCGGAACCCAAACAACACCAACAGCTCATCATATGGAACCGTGTACGTGTAAAAATTAAAACATTTGTAAAAAAGAAATCTTAAAAATCGCTTTTGAATTCTTTCAACCGCTTCTCGATATGTTGAATGAATTGGATTCCATATGACAGCCCCACTCTCCAACCTCGACCTAACGAAAGCATTGTAAAGCATAATGATGGTTAAAGTGTTTTGGAAACTTGCACTTTGTCTAAAAATGAAACCCATCATTTTACTGGCTGAGGCTATGCATAATTCGATATGAGGATTAAAAGATAGTGAATCATTTAAGTATACGCCTAAATCTTTTATTTTATTTACTCTAGCTATTAAAACACCATTCAAAAAATAATCATTTTTGAAAAAATCTTGTGCCCTTGTAAATGTCATTAAGTGGCATTTTGAAACATTGAAAGTCATTTTATTTAAAACACTCCAAGTGAATACATTGTCTATATCACGCTGTAAACAGGCGGCATCATCAAGATTTTTAATGTATTTAAACATTTTCAAATCATCAGCGAACAACAATGTTTCAGCGAAGCGTACGCAATCTATTAAATCATTAATTAAAATGGTGAACAGGCAAGGCCCCAGGTTCGAGCCCTGAGGTACGCCTGATTGAACGTTAAAAGTTGATGATGAAAAGCCACTGTAACGAACAAATTGTTTCCTATTAACTATGTAAGACTTAAAAAAATGTAAAAGATTTGATGAAACTCCGTAGAAATGTAATTTTTTCAATAAAATAGAATGATCGACCTTATCGAATGCCTTCGCCAGGTCGAGGAATAAAGCGTCAGTCCGAGTCCCAGAATCAAGACCCGAGGAAACATAGTTTGTAAAGTAAAGCAAATTAGTATTGACAGATCTTCCTGGTACGAATCCGTGCTGCTTAACAGTAATATGCTTTTCAAAGTGACTGAATAAATATTTATGAATGACCATCTCAAAAATCTTCGCTGGTACTGACAACACTGCTACTGGTCTATAATTAGTAATTTGGGATTTTTGACCACTCTTAAAAATTGGAGTTATTTTAGTGGTTTTCCATTTATCAGGAAAAACATTTGTTCTTAGGCTCAGATTAAACAAAAATGTTAGAGGGTTAATCAAATGTTCTGAACATCCTTTAAACAAATACTGCGGAAGTAAATCTGGACCTGTAGTTCGTTTTGACTTTAATTTTTTAATAGCATCCTGTACATCCTGCGTACTTAGGCGGGGCAGAGTAAGGCACGACACACCAGCCATACACGGACCCTCCTCCGCGCACTCCACACTCGGCTCCGTCACATACCGCTCATACACGGAACCAAAATAATCCGCAAACGCACCTGCAATCGCCACTCCGCTATCGTGTTTTACTCCATTGTATTCCATAACCAGCATTGTATTTTTTACATTCTTTTTACTTTTAACAAAGCTCCAAAATTTACTACTGTCCGAACTAATATCATTCTCAATGCTGATTGTATAATTACGATAAGCTAAAGAAATTTCATTTTTTACCGCTCTTTTACCACCCCAAACGTACTGATCTGAACGTTTGAACATTAACTTAACTTTTTATAGGTTACAATTTACATGAACACTTTACAGAATCTCGCACTTGCCATAGACTCGTGATGATGGATCGGTGGGAAGGTTATCCGAGTGTACGATAGAGTGACGGGAGAGATAGCACGCTTGAGTCATGTGGAAAGGAGTGTCAAGTGGCACAAGTGGGAATAATCGAGTGTCAAGAGTAGGAAAGGTGGGTCGGGCGATAAAATGAAACAGCACATACAGAGAGAATGGCAAGCCGTCATGTGATCTGCAGTGATGTAATATAGCTCCATTCATACGAAACTGAGACATAAAAATCTCTATATAAGCAGTTTGTTGATTGCCATTTAATTCCAACTTCATTTGTACTTGGTATATTGGTGTAGTTCGTAGTTAGGGATGGCAACGATATATCAATACATCAGAAATATCCATAAATATGTTTCGATATATCGACATATTAGTATCGATATTTTCTTAAGATAATAACGGCCATACCGATATTTTGGTCCAATATATCATATTACTAAATATTGACGTTAATCTCTCTCCTCAAAATCATCATGCCGTGAAAAAAACATATTTAAATGATTTCTTATGCGTACAAAAATGCATTGAAATAATAAAGTAACTTTATTTAGTAAGAAAAAATGAAACAGGCTTAGTGGAAATTTTATTTTTAAACTTTTATTTTTATAAATGGTTTATCTGACAGGTATTGGAGTAGGTTTAGTAAGTTAATTAATTTCATTTTCAGTGTTTATAAGAAGCCTAATGCAATTTTTCAACGTGAAAAACAAAAACAAAGTTATTACATTATTTTTCTTTATAATTAACATATTAATTAAAACTATAACTATTCTTATTTTTAATTTCATTCAACCCTACAGACCACAACTTCTTTCGTGTGGATAAATTTAATTTACTTTTTATATTCTAAATATAAATAGTAACACATGAGTGTATTTTTAGTCATGAAAAAAGATTTAGTGCATAACTTTCTACAAATAAATCATTTATAATTTGATATGTCGGTTACCGACATATAGATATTTTTCTTTCGATATTATCATTAGATAGATATTTAGTTGATGATATATCGATAATTCTATATATTGATATGTTGAAAATATTTGCCATCCCTATCTGTACTACGCACGTGGAGTGATATGGGTGATAATGAGTCGCTTGACCTAGTTCGTACGACGTCAAAGCTACATTTTTGTGCCGTCCTTGGCTACTTTATGTGATTTGTAAAATTGATTGTAACATCAAGATAAACCATAAACAATATTACAGTAATATATGTTTTCAATTATTAAATAAAATAAATGGTACCAGGTAACTAGCACAAACTTTCTCCTTTTCCCTTCGTTTTGTCAGAATGTTTTATAGCTAGATTTTATGTTAACAACCTTCAATAACTTGAGTTGTGGCTTCCGGCCTCCAGCCCCAACTTATTGGGGTGGTAAATTAAATATCTTTAATTGCAATTTGCATTTTTACTAAAAATTTAATTAAAATCGTTAGAATAAAGCTTAAAAAATTTTAATTTTTTAATATCATTGCCCAAAAAATTTGATAACTCAAAACTATTAAAGTTAGGGACATGTAAGTTTTTACTAGAATATTTTAAATTGTACGAGTAGTTCACATCTTTCCTTAAAATTTAATCAGGAGCCGTTATTGATCAAATTAAATTTTTGAATGTTTTTGCCCGTAAAAATAAAAAAAAACTAAAATTTCAAAAAAGTAAAAACTGTTTGGATGTATTGGCTTATTACGCTTACATACCAAATTTAATAAAAATCTAACCATCCGTTTGGTCCGCAGCAAACTGCACTTGACAGACAGACACACATAACGACAAACAGCAAACTTTTTTAGAAAAAAAATTTTTTTTTGTTCAGGGGACCCTAAAATGGATTTTTAGACCAACTTATAACACAATTTATTTTGGACGATCACAATACTTTATCTATGCTAACGTTTATGGGAGAAAGTAAAACATTGAGATCGCAATAACACGTATTCTAATTTTCTGAATTTGATCTAAATATAGTCACGTATTGTTGAAGTGGTTCGGTAAATGTTTTCTAATGAAATCGTATTTTTAAAAAGTATGATAAATTAATTTGATCGATTAAATCGTTTAGGAGATATTTGGGTCGCTTACCTGTAATCAACAATATGGAACAAGACAGTTGTGCTGTAAACAACGACGTCTCTCTTATACACAGTTATTCACTCCCTTTCAGTAATAATACCTTGTTGTTATGAACTCCAGTCATTTACTGAATATTCATCCCTTAGTAATATTGTTTTAAAACGTTCGTATATATATATATATATATATATATATATATATATATATATATATATATAATTCCGTTAGTGTACCTGTCTCCAAGAAATGTATCAGTCTAGTAAAACGATTAGATTGCTTAGTTAAATTTAATTGAAACCTTAAGAGCCAAGGACGGTGGGGAAGTTGTCAGAAATATAAAAAACTAGAAGTGCTCCACCCCACTGGCCATAGTGTAGATTTAATAGAATATGGATTTGGTGTGAGTGTGATGAGTGTAAATGGATGAATGTCACTGTTACAAACTAAGGCCAACTATTCCTTAGAAAATGGAAAATGAACAGTCGGTGGTTATCAGCTGATCCCTTTCAAAATTTGTTATGAATCGGATTGGGATCGAACTGAGATCCTTAAGCTTATAAAGACTTAAACCAACTACCATAATGTTTTCTGTAATTTGCCCCGAGGCGATTATATAACTCATCTAGTTTTAGATGTAAAAAGGTGAATAACAATAAATATCTACTGTATAGATTAATCATAGTATAGTGAACTTTCTATACAGGAAACGAGTTCACCATTTACCATTCAACCTACTTCGTGAACGCCTGGGGAAGTGTTTCACATTAAAGTAACCAAGCTGTTTAACAAGTGACATGGATAGGAAAAAAACTACTAACAGCTGGATGATGATGAAAAGAATCTTTAATGATGCCGAACAGGTGTGACTGAAGTTGAAGACTCCATCGACAATGTGAATCAATCAATCGACAGCGAACGATGACGGGCTTTGCGAGTCCTTTATTGAGGACGTGAGTCGATATTGCCAAGCCAGTCACGCCAACTCGACGATTGGTCGTACTATCAACTTTTCAGATGTCGAATGAAAACGTCGCCAGTTTACCACATATCTTTAGTTATTAGAGTGTTCGTTTACAGGAGGACACCCAAGCGCGCTTGGCGTGCTAACCTCGCCAGTCTCTAGACTGGTGTCACCGGAGAATTCGGCCTCGGTAACGCCGTTTTAGCAAGATACACTCGTAAAATATTTGTCACAAACTATCAATGTATGTTTTGCTCTTTGTTCGGATCTCTCTGGGTGTGTCAGCCATCTTGGTAATTTACATTGTTTAACGTAACCTGACCGGTTCATGTCAGCCACCGGCTAAGGCTTTGTACTGCGAAGGACAGGCTCGAAGGTTCGATTCCCCAACTGAGCTAACGGTCAGTACTTCACTAGCTGAATAAATTTAACGCACAGGCCTACAGGTCCATGTGAACTGGCGAGTGATGTTAGTCGTTTAGTAATGTAAAGAATACTTCCATGAGGAAAACATTGACATTTAATTTAGTCCTTGAAGTAATTTTACAAAAATGCTAAGACAAAACTGGAAGGATCTCTTTTTCGATATACATACGGATTTAAAGATTTAAAAAAATAAATAAATCTTGCATATAAATTTAATCACAATGAAAACAGACATTACATATGAAACTCCACCAGTACATAACTAACTCGCTCAGTTTGTTATACTATCAGAAAGAATTTTGTAGGCTGGTAATTGTTCTTCCAAAATTCTGGTAGTCTTCCATACATATTTTACAAAACAAATTAAAAAAAAGTTATTTCCGACTATCAAGAAATTTACCATTTCCATAAATTAATTTAATAATAGATAATTTAGTCCTAATACTTTATGGTTGTAATTTTAGAACAATCATAGAAACATTTTTTTTCCAAAATTCAAATCAGTTAATAGAGAACGTGTTCGATTGTTATGACCGATTTTTAAACAATCGACCAATCGACCACCCTTCACAACTAATTGTGAGGAACTAGATATTTATTAGTTTAAGTAGCTAGTGCAATTAAATGCACAAAATAATTAACCATAATTTAATGTACTTACTAAGAAAAATAGTTTTACAAAAATAACGATTAAGAATTCATCAGGGATTGGATTTTTTAGTCATGAATTATTGTGAAAATTATTTAACTCCTTGCAAATATAAAAAATTCAAAGTAATAAAAGAAAACAATTACAACTCCTATAAAATAGTTGAGGTCAATAACCCTCAGAGCACGTGTCGCCTTTCAGGAGTTGATCACGCAACACACGCGGTCATAGGCTTTAAGGCTTTCCATGCAGCTGAAAGAATTATTTTATGAAAAAGTACAACAATGAGTGTAGTTATTGTTACTAAGGTCGACTTTTCCTTAGGAAGAGCAATTAATAAATGCAATAGCCAAGGCGACTAAGAGCCTTGCAGTTTTACGAGGAATCCAAACCACGTAGTATTGGTCTGATTTTCAGCTGACTGACAAGCCTCGCTCATTTCTACATGTACAAGTCAATCCGCTTTCTTTTTAAACTCGTTTACTTTCCTGTGCGTTGATAATTTTCTCCACCAGCATCTACAGACGAATGACTGTAAGAATAAACTATATAAAACATATTTGTTAATTAATGTAATAATATAACCTGATTTATACCATTTGTAGGACATTTTTTTTTTTTTTTTTTTATGTATATTTACCTACTTCTCTTTGTACTGATGTTTTTTACCACAAACCACTGTAAAACAGCTGAAAGTTAGTTACATTCACACTTGATAAATATAATTAAAAGAATAATGATTACATGTGAAGAAATAATGCATTTCCATTGTTATCTTGTTATGTCTCTCGTAACTGTTGATTTATGTTATGTTTACCGCAAACAATCACGAAAGAACTAGAGTCAATCTTTGTTAATCGATATAAAATAATTTTAAAAAATTACCCTAGTATATCATAAAAAAGAAAAATTAAATTGAGGTAGGTTTTCAGAGAAAAAGCGAGATTAATTTCACTTTGTATCAGACTTTACACAACTGAGTGTTATAAATAGATTTTTGTTTTGTTTTTTTTTTTTCAGAAGGGAGGTTTTTTGAATTAAAAATTCAAAACTCGAATTACACGTGGCTGTATAGCATCTCTTCAAGTTACCGAGAGTAATCAAAGGGAGGGGGGACTGTTGCAGAGATTGTAGGCGGTTAGCGCTGCTTCATTTTCTCTCCCTAATTTTCTTTTTTATTAGTTTTTCTTACCCTCCCTCAATATCTTTGTATTACAGCGCTCCTGGTGGCAGTATCTAACTTCGTCTTGTGACTTACCCGGTCAGGTGGGGCGAACCCTTAATATCGGAGGATTCTAGGGTATGTAGAACAGAGAGAAGTACCAGGCGTACCGAAATTTAGAGAAGTACGCTTTGTGACTCGGATTCCAACAGTGAGTTAGTCTAACATCTCTTTGTTGCCATAGTAGCTGGCCTGTTAGTGATTGGGCCTTTTCTGGATTAGTCAAGTAATAAAAGTAGATCGGTGAAGTAGATAGTTTTTAAGTCCAACTCCGTTTGGTTTACAGTTCGATCTCAGTCAGATAAAGGACAGCTTAGGTAACAGCTGATAACATCGACTGTTCATATGTCTTTGGACTATTAATTAAACACTTTATAAGGAATCAAGGAACGAAGGAGTCAACCTTATTTTGTAAGAAAGATTCAATTTCGCTTATACACTCTTATTACAATAATTCATAATCCATATCCGCTTATAGCTCTAGTATATAGGCCAATATTAATTGATATTTCAAGTAAATAAATATTTCTCATTTTTATCTGATTACAATTATATATATATATAAAACTTGTACATTTGTTTCAAAAAGAAGGGGGCCACGTTAGCTATAAAAAAGTCATGTATGTTTGTTTGTACATGAAAGAAATTAGTTGTGCGTGAGTTGGTGGCCTGAGTCTGGGTTAGAGATAGCGCAGGTTCGAATCCGGCCTGGAATGGAGGTATTTATCAGTAATACTCACATTGCACTGTACTGGTTATCTCCTTTCCTCTGTCTGGATAAGTTCCCCGCACAGATCAACAGTCTATGAGGAATGGGCAGAGTAAGGTTAAAAAGCAGACCAACCTCTCTTTTTTATATAAAAAATTCAATAAGTAAATTTTCTAAAAGCAAATGTCTTGTTAGACACTCAAAGAAACTAGGCATTGTGTAATAGGGATTCCCACGGTTTAGATTGATGTAGTTTGTGTCAATTGTTCTAGCACGGAGCAGTGCGTGCCGAGCGCTGGGCTCGCGTGTCGCGTCCTCTATCATTACCGAGAGCACAGAATATAGACAGATACAGAAGCCCCACGGTATAGGAAATAATGAAACGGGCAGTTTGTGGTATTTCTCAAAATGAAGGCGTTGATACGGTCGCTAACTGGCGCGGCGTTGCCAGATCATAGTGCGGGATTCCCGTTCTCCCACAGTGGAGGGAGGAATACAGAATGGACAGACAGAACTCCAACCGACAGTCAGACAGGGCACTGAGGGCAAGGCCCGGAATACCCCCGCTTACGTTCACTGAGTTGCATTTACTCCGCGTATTTTGACCCTATACATCTTCTTGTTTGAATTTTAGCCAAATTCTTCTAGTACATAAGTTATACGTTAAGCAAATGAAACCTATTTTATGCACTTCTAAATAAAGGGGATTGTTTAATTGTATTCTTAATTATCAAGTTTATGAAACATTTATGATAATTTATCAAATTAAATTATGAAACAATTAATTGTTTAAGGAAGATCAAATAACGATGGATGATAAGAAAACCAAGATTTTTATTCTGCAGTTAGCTTGGGCAATGTCAGTGATATTACACCACGAGGAACTATAAAATATAACATATAATTTAGACATACATACTATACAGAATTTATTCACCACAATTTCTCAATACATCCCTCTCATAAGCTCATTATTTTTATTCATTTTTATTAGGGCTTACTATTTTTAAATCTTTCAATTTGCCAAATTGATTGATTTGTTTACTTATTTTATACCGACTGGATATCATCAATGTTTATAGATACTATAGTATATACTGTACCTGAGCAGATACAGAGACAAGCAAATTGTATTGACGGCACATGCTTATAAGGATCCTTGAAACATATAATTAGAGGTTATACTTTTAACTATCGATACATTTATGAACTATTTACATTAATAAACATTTGATTAAACCCAAAAGCAAAACATAAATTGTTACATAAATACGCCCTAAAAGTGTTATACAATACAAAATAAATACTGTAAACACATAGTAAACATATAGACTATTTTAAAAATTATATCTTATCACCAACATTTCTCATATCTCGATATTTCATAACCACATTATTTTTATTCATCTTACTCAAACCTTTATTTTCTACGTCCCTTTTCACATTTTTAAACCTTTCAATTTGGCCAATTTAATAGGGCGCTTATTACTGCTTGTAGATACTTTAAAGTGGACAGATTAAGAGACAAAAAAGAAATATTGGTGACTTTTTATATATTAAAAGATAAAAGTTAAAAGACTGATTTATATCCAAGTCTTTAGAACAGATAAAAGTCTTAAACACAATTACTAATAGAAATTAAAGTATCAAATTATGTATGGAAAAATAATCATACAAATTAGTTACTTCACAAGACAAAAGATTAAATTTGTTTGTCATGACATTCAAATGACCGCTACTCTGTAAAGGATAATCCTTTCCAATTCCAGTTTGGACAGTTAATTCTCTTAAATAGACCTTTCATTCAATACCAAACTTGGCTTAGATTTAAGATGTTCGTTCAACTCCTCACGGGCCGTACCAGTGAAAGGATGAAAAGTCACTAATGGTATGAAAAAGTAGGTTTTTGTGACAAAGATGATGTGCAAGATTTCACTTTTATATGTTAAGTCATATAAAAGCTGTGACAGCGTTTCTGTATTTTTTTCACCTTGTGTGCACGCTATGTACATGTTGCCGACGTTTCAAGTGCATTGCAGTTTCATCTTCAGGGCAACACACTCTGTTACTAGATCCACAGAGTACCACAGAATATAGACAGATATCTGTCTATATTCTGTGCACAGAGTATATGTAATGTACCTGGTGATGAGTATGTCGCCCTGAAGATGAGAGCTGCAATGCACTCGAAACGTCGGCAACATCTAATTAGTGTACATAGCAATCAGACACGGTCCTACCCGGACTATGATAATGTAAATAGTTTGGTCTAACGTGGAGTTTATATCAAACTGGTTTCACTTATTCATTTTAACGATTAGTCACCAAATACGAATGTGGGTATACTTTTGCTGCAGGAAATGTATCGCATAGATTAGTGAAGTAAGGTGTGTGAATGGTGTGCGACTGCAGCATTCGTCACATTCACTCCGTGAACGCTGATAGCGCTACCATAAGGTTGAAGACGGGCTTTGCTAAAAACTTTAACATTTTAATTTAGTATTTTTCAGTTTACTCATGGCATTGTTACAGTTTTAGACAATAGAAGATAATTGACAATTAGGGGACAAGATGCAGAAGACGTTTGATTAATTGATTAACACATGGCACAAATGGCTCGAGGAAAATAATCTAGGCCTAAATGATGTGTATTATTTAAAAAATTTCTTTCACTTCACAGTTCTCCACGTACACTTGTGATAGGTGGGGAACCTTAACATCCGCAGTGATTCTATTTGTATAAATTTTTACACTTCCTCTAACACAAACTGTCGTAATCTTTCTTTCTCTCCATTAAAACACTAAGTTATAACAAGACACAATGATAAAATAACCGAAACCAAACCAATTTTATTCAGACACTAGGGGACACCACTGCCCGCTTCGCATGCCAACCCCGTCGTCACTCGCTGTGTTCGTGAGATATGGGTCACCTGCGGCCTCGTGGGGGAGCTCGGCCTTCGGCCACGCCAAGACGCTCTGTTACAGGCCTCGCGGGGGAAGGTTCGGCTTGCGGTCTCACCAAGACACTGCTACAGTCCCATTTGAGAAACTCGGCCTGCGGCCTCGTGGAGGAACTCGGCCTGCGGTCTCGTGGAGGAGCTCGGCCTACGGCCTCGCCAAGACGCTCTTCTACAGGCAGTTATGGAACTCGGCCTACGGTAGTTTTATTTTTGTACTACCCTTTTACTGGTTTTAGGAATTTTTTGTTTTGTTTTAGGAGCATTAACCCCTTAATATTATCCTGTTCAAAATCTGATATTGTATTTGGATTCAGGAGAGAAATTGCTTTAAATTGATACCTCACTTGAGTAGATTAGATCAGTTTTAAAAATTTTTACATTTTTAAAATTTTCAGTTTTTGAGTCCCCGATACCACAAATGTTTGAGTTATTAAGCTGAAATTCATATATAAGGTGTGCGTTTGTTACACGTGTAGAACTGTGAATGTTTGGACACTTTACTAAAGTTTTTCTTCAACTTAGGTAATAAAAACTACTTTTTAGTGATTTTTTCCATTGGGGACATTGGGGAAGTTTTGGGGTAAAAAGGCCGCCATCTTGTTAATCAGTGAAAAAAGAAAACTTCTGTGAATTTTTCTGGAGGTTTCAGACAGAGAGCTTCAATTCAAGTATACTCTTCATGGGGGTAAGACGCCGGGAAATGCCTCAACATTTAGTGTCAGTGAGTCAGTCAGTCACTACATCGAGCTTTATAGTATATAGATTGACTGAGTTTTATTCAGAATTTTTTTTATAGACGCGTTCTTTAACTTTGCCTCAAATATTATTTTCCATCTAGTTTGAAGGAAACAGTATTCGTTCTAACATATGGGACGCCGACACAACGTTGTGCGTATTTTAAGGCGAATATGAACGATGATATGAGTGTAGTCTGGTTACTAACTGAGTTTAACTGTTCCTCAGAAAGTGCAATTTATTAATAGCCCAACAGCCAGGGCAGCTATCGGACCTGCAGCTTTCCATAAAATCCCAACCACGTAGTGTTGGTCTGATTTTCAGCTAACGGACAAGTCTGACACTCAGTTCTCTTCCCTACACAACATCCGAACCTTGACTACCATCCAACATGAACACCCCATACGTCTCTAGTAGTGTCAACGTCGATGGCAACCATTGTGCGGACGCCGTGTCGGTATTAAGAGGACCGAGCATGGGACCTATCGCCTTCAATCTCCCAAACACTTTGTCCCAATTCGAGATTTATGTTCTTTTAAACATTTTTTACCTATTTAAAACTGTAAAAAATAATAGTAATAATCCAAAACCTAATTTTTTCTTAAACTAGGGGATACCACAGCACGCTAAGTGTGCAAAACCCCGTTACTGGCTACGCTCATTTCACTCACTCGTTTAATTTTGTTACTTTTCTTCGTATTACATGCTTAACATTGTTTCAATACACTGTTAAAAAATAACCTCTAATGTCAAGTTTGCAACAGTGTCAACGGTGCACGTCATAAGCTTTCTCAATGTTAGGGTAACAATGATTTGCTAGTATTGGGATATTATTATCTGCCTTAATTTAGCTTTTTGAGAAAAACTGTTGACAAATCCCCTCTTAGTATATGTCTATAGCCTATAATGAATGTTTATAGCAAATTTCGTGGCCTTATGAATTTTGAGAATTTGTGATTAGTCAGTGTTGTTTGGCTTTAATAATACTTAAAGAAATCATCTCCCTAGCCACGATAAAATTGGAAAACGTTTGTTCTTTGTAATAGGATTATTTATGTTTTATATTTATCTAATTTTCAGTTAGTCAAGTTTTGAGCGAAAATAGCACCCTACTGATGAATACCTGAAGAAACGTTTAAAATAATGTATTTTTTAAATAGTTGATTAAGCTACATGTATGGAATTTTAGTATGGAAGCTAAGTGAATGAATTATAGACAGCGCCAATAAAATAATAAAGTATACAAAATAATTTTACTAACATTTATGTAGGCTATTATTTACAAATTTGCAAGTATTTATTATTATTATTACTACTATCTTAAATACATTCATGATAGTAAGCTTTTACACTTACTTTATTCATTTATACGGGCAAAATATTTTTCCATATGTTTTATTTACTTATTTTTACTTGTGTGTACAAAATCTAGGTTTCACCAAGTTATGCAAAACTTGTCGGTGAAGACCTATAGTAAACTAGAGAAACAAAAACGTATTATAGGAAAGAATTCCTGATTATTTTAATTTTTTTCTAGTTATTACTAAGATTGGGCGGTTTAGGGCAGGCACCGAACTAAACAAACTATAATTAATTGTCAATAAAAAATGTTAATATGAATATTACGTTTTAACAGTAAAAGATGTACAGTAATATTAAACTCCGCATATGCATCATTGTTGGACTGCTCGTGCCCTACACGCGGGACTGTTGTTGACTAGCCTGAGAGACCAGAGACGATGCGTAGCGGGGGATTTCTCCCTGGCCGGCTGGGCCGGCCGGCCAGCCACAGTTTGGCAACCGCGCTTGGCCGGTTTTTACCACTAGCGCCGCGTATGATCTGGCCGGTGAGTTAAGCGATCTCGCGTTTCAAAATTTAGCATTGCGTGGGGCTTCTGTATCTGTCTATATTCTGTGCCGAGAGGGTAAAGAGGACAGGCACCGTTCGGAGGCCAGGAAACACATGTGTTTGGTCAGATAAACATCTGCTAACTCTATCAATGTTCTTGGAATTGGAAGTTTGTCAGAGAAAACGCCAGTGTGTAGTTTTTGCCAGAATTAGATACACAGAGTTCTGCTATGCTGAGAAAGCCTAACCATCTGTTGTCAAAAAATTGCTATTACGTTTGGTTTTAACAAATATATTTCTAAGAAAGAAGGCTTGATAATGACTGCAGAGATGCGGGTGACTGACGTTTGATTTTAACAATAACTTTTTTTACAACAGCGGATTGAAGTACCGACCGTTAACTAAGTTGGGGATTCGAACCTTGGACCATGCCCTCCATAGTTCGAAGCCTTAGGCATTAATTCGATAACAAGTTGTTAGAAACCAACAGAGTATATTGTTCTGACACTCAAAAAAATCTCAGCAATCAAATTATCGTTGATTAGAAACTAAGTTATAATTTCTAAAGAAGGATTTTGAAAATATAAGATGCTGTGGCCTTGATTGATACTTTACTTTCGATCGAGGTAGCGCCATGTCATTCTAAATATTGAGAAAAAAGTCCAGGAAGTAGACGCACGTCGTGGAAGGGAACAATTCAAATCTTTATTATTTATTTTTACACCAATCGTCGAGACATGGGTGAAAATGGACTTTGAATGTGTTTGTAGAAGTGAATCTAGTCTTCGTTACAAAATAAGGCAGAATATTCCATAGAAAGTGTAATTAATTCCTAACCTACAGACAAGTGAACGGCCGGTGGTTATCAGCTGATCCTTCTTAAAATTGCTTGACTATGCTGGGGATCTGTTGAGAACCTTTAGTTTATAAAGCTGCTTTAACGAACTACATCACCAAGCAACTTATATTAAATAGAGTATTATAATCAATTATTATCAACCATCCCTCTCTTATTACAATTATATGATGCATTTAGTCAATCGTCACCACGATGATTAACCACCTAAATTATTATACGACACATTAGCAGAAACTTCTCCAGAGCGCATTCTGTTGGCAAAACGATAAACTAATATGTGCAACTGACCTGTTACATCATATAGTTCAGAATTGTCTGTTTTTCTAAACAAATCATGTGTTTCTGAGGAAAAATAGGGTTATGTTTGTAGTTATTTTTTAACTTTTACAATTTCGTTTGTATATTTTTTAGCCACTTTCAGTAACAGAAAAAAATTTGTAATAAAGTGACTCTTCGTCTGTGTTGTAAACCACAGGCAACCAATTTTAATTTCTAAGTTTTTTTAATGCAATCCTCTATTATTTCTTGATCAATCTTAACGATTAAGGTGTCATAATGTTTGCCTCTGTTCGAAGTTGAGCAATAAGCCTAATCCTTCATTATTTTCATCCTGAAGGGCACGGGAAGCCCTCAAATACGTTTTTCGGCCATAAGAATAATATAGAGATATTTAAATTATTTAAAAAGTAACAGCTGTTAAAATGTAAACAATGATGTTTATGAAATGTTAACAGCTGTTGGAATGTAAATACAGTAACACTATTAATATTGAGAAGGCCATAGGTCTTTCTTATTGTTTGAGAGATCAAGTTGTGATACTTTGGGAAGTTATGCCCTATATTTTCCCAAGGAAGGCTTTAAGCATGGTTTTCGCATACGGTTGTAGGGCTCTGCCCCTCTGGCCTTTAAAGTTTCTATTATAATTTAATGGTGTGAATTTATTATTTAATTGACCATGAGCTGTTAAATGATATTATTGTTTTTAATATACTGAGTGATAACATTGGTTGTTTATATTTAGATATGAACTGTATCTATCTAGTGAAAAGTATTTACGGCAAAGCAAAGCTTGCAGGGGCGTCCCCTAGTTCTTCATCTAATTGAGGAAGTGAAGAAGAATGTTTCTTAAATAAAGATAACAAGGATGATAAATTGAGTGATGAGTAACTTTATCACTCAAAATAATGTTGCAAAGAAACAATGACCACTTTAAATTGTTATTTATTACTATACTTACCTAACAATGTTTTTTTACAACAATGAACAATCTCTTAAAGTTGTACCCAGAGTAATATATTATTGTATTGTTGTAGTTTATTTTAGCATATTGTGAAACATTTTAGTAACAAACTATGTCTCCATGAAATAATGAATGCTTAGGATTGTTATTACTGTAGTTTCTAGTATTTATTGTTTGCAAGAATGAATAATATTTGATATTTTGTTTCTTATTGCGTGATGTATATCAGGCATAACATACGGAAAAAACATTCATAACAAAATTCCTATTTGTTTAATTTTTTACTTTCTCCCGTATACGTTAGCGTAGAGAAAGTATTGTGAACGTCAAAAACCAAAATGTTACAAGTTGGTCTAAAAATCCATTTTAGAGTCCCTCGAAGCCAAAAAGTAGTTTTTACTTTTTTTTAGCAAAAAAAATGTTTGTGTCTGTCCTTATGTGTTTCTGTCTGTGTGTATGTGCAGTTCGTGGGAGACCAAACGGACGGATCAATTTTTATGAAATGTTGTATGTAAGTGTATTGAACCAATATCCTCAGACTATTTTTCGCTTTTATGAAATTTTAGTTTTTTTAATTAATTTTTATGGGCAAAAACACAGAAAATGGAATTTTCTCAAAGACGGTTCTGACTATTTTGATAAAATTTTCAGAAAATATGTAAATTGCAATTTAAAATATTTTAATAAAACCCGTATGTCTCTAACTTGACTAGTTTTTGAGGTATGGAAAAACATATTTGGGAAACAAACTGGCAATTTTCAAAGTTTTGATTTTTTTAGTGTTTAATATGGAGGAAATTTTGTGCCAATTCTTTGGAACAATTTATTTTGTCTATGTTTATACAGGTTATTTTACAAGTACTTGGTTAAGACAAATGCGTTAAAGGGTTAACTTGGTTTCATCTATCATTTACGATTTTTAAAATATACAATACCATATAATTATTTTATTTACTTTCATGTTTAGTTTAGCAATATTTTCATTTGACGATTGTAATGCAATGTTCTTACAGAGAAAAAGGAAACAGAGGTCGCATTCAATAGTGCGCTGAATGTGTGTCGAGTAGTTATTTATTAACTTGTCCATGGGATTGCAAGTCTAACACCTTGTCAGTTCCTTTTTATTCCCCCAAATTCTCAAAAATAAAAACATAGTAATTATTTCTACAGCTTTTTATAAAGGTGTTCATTAGTTGTAATATTTTTCTAAGTACGACTGAGGCGTTCGCTGCGGCCACAAGAAAGCAACATCTCTTATCTTTTTTCCTCTCTGATATTCTCAAAAATAATAAAAAATGTAAATTTCAAGCTAAACGATCAGGCTGGATCTAAACCTACACGTCCAACCTTAATAAGTACAATGGTATTTACCCACCCACCCAACATTACACGGACGGTGGTACTAGGCCTCCTCCCAACCAAACGCTTGACTCACCCCCTCACCCATAGACGTAGTCATATTCTTAACATTCAAGCTGTATTTTGAAATTGCCATGTATTCCACCAACTAATAGATATAAGTGCCGAGTATTTCCTTTCAAAGCAGCTTTTCTTTGAATGAATAATGAATATAGACCGCCCTCCTTGTGATGGCTTTTTGTGCCACTAAATAGCCTCTAATTGACTTAAGGAAAGCTACGTTGAAGGCTGACTCCATCTGTTAAGTGTATGATGGATGATTTTTAAGAAAACAAGTTGTTGGTCAACTCGAACATCGTACAAAGTCGAAATGAACCATTGACTATCCACAGACTGTCCAAGGCAATGCATTAGCTGTAGACGTGCGTATATGATGCTCTCTATCGGTAAACTTTACGAAAAGAGTTGGCACTTTTCACACATAGTACTTCATGAGTAAGAGTAATTATACGATACTTATTAAGATTTACATAATGTTTAGACAATTTAGTATAGAAATACACTTTGTTGTTTGCAATTTAAATGTGGCGTTCTTACTGAAACGACATTCATTTTCAAAGGAACGTTTAAAAAAAAACTTTCAATTAGAAAGTTTTAAGATGCAAGTCAGAGCGCCCGGTTCACTGACCTTTCATCTACAGTAATCATGTCCTGCAGTGAATCATGATTAGAAAGACCAGTTCGTCGGAACTGGTTTGGGGAATTTCGATCATGATATGTACATTTGAAGTACGATATATATACGCTTGCATAGCCAAGTTAATGAGACTAGTCGTTTTATCATGAGCCAAGACAAGTTATTCCCGACTGTATTCCTGTTAACACTGCTATCTGTGTTCATGTTATTTGAAATAATACAAGAAATAATAAATGGTTCCAAAGAATTGGCACAAGCTTTCCTCCATATTAAACACTAAAAAAATCAAAACTTTGAAAATTACCAGTTTTGTTCCCAAATACGTTTTTTATCATAACTCAAAAACTAGTCAAGTTAGAGACATGAAGTTTTTACTAAAATAATTTAAATTGTAATTCACATCTTTTTTGAAAATTTAATCAAAATCGTTCGAGCCATGTTTGAGAAAATTCCATTTTTGTATGTTTTTATCCAAAAAATAAAAACTTAAATTTCAAAAAAGTGAACAATTGTCTGAAGATATTGCCTAAATACACCTAGACACCAAATTTCATAAAAATTGATCCTTTGGTTTGGTCTCTAGCGAACTGCACATACACTCATACATACACGCATACGAACAAAAACATTTTTTTTCGAAAAACTACTTTTTTGGGTTCAAAGGCCCCTAAATTGGATTTTTAGACCAACTTGTAGAAAATTTTTTTGTGTACGATCATAATTCTTTCTCTATGCTAACGCATATGGGAGAAAATATTAAATCAAAGAAAAATAAGTACTGTGGCATATTTACTTGTCGAAATCCATTGTATTAAATGTATTTTGTCATATACTGATTGAATATTACAATGATTCTAAAACACTTACATTATTTAAACCAATTTTACGATCATTTTACAAAAACGTTTAAACATTTATTACTGTACATACAAAACCACTAAGCAAACAAGTAGTCAGGAAAAAGATCAAATTTATAAGCTTTAGGTTGATTTTGACAGAGTTAATAACCAGGAAAAACTAAATAATTACTTAGATATAGTTTTAACTTAACTTTTCATGATAAGATCTCTAAGGTCAATTTCCTCTCATTTATATCGTATTCAAATAATTTTGTTGAGTATTTTTGATCGAAATTATTTGATATCACTATTTTAATTCGTTAAATAACTGTTTCCATTCTGAGTGAATAATTAAATAATTGAGTAATGAGTCAGGCTTACGAAATGTAAAATAAACTAAAACATTAAAATGAGCAAGTTTTAATTATGTATGAATTAATTACTAATACTATACGGATTTAATATAAAATTTTTTTTTTTTCAGTAATTTGAGAGCATTGTTAAAAATATTTCTTTATATGCATTATAGGCATTACTGTGCCTAGTAATTCTTGGATGTGATTGTTTCAAATAAAAGGAAACATTATGACATATTTTGGTAAAGGTTATGAAAGATGAAACTTTTTATTTCAAAACATTATACTAGACTTAGGTTAGCCAATTTTATTTTAAAATTACAGTATCTTGAAAAACACCACCTTTAAATTAGGCCTAGGTACAGCGTGTATTTTTCTTTAAAAGTAGTTTTTGAGTATAGATATCATTCATTAGTAATACCTCTCAAAAAGGTTAGATTATTGTTATTCTAATACATATTTCCTTTTCCTCTATTAAACTGTATGTAACTGATCTAAGATGTATAGTAAACATTGAAAGTGTTAACATCGGGCGAGCCGGTGGCCGAGCGGTTTAAGGCGTCAGGACTTTAGGCTTGGGTTAGAGATAGCGCTGGTTCGAGTCCTGCCTAGACTGGACATATTTATCAGTAATATTTCACCTCCTAATGTACTAGTTCGCCCCCTTATTCTGTCTGATTAAGTTCCTCGCACAGATCAATTTAGTCTACGAGGAAGGAGCAGAGTAAGGTTAAGAAGGAGATCGTCCTCTCCTTTTTATTAAAAAAAGTTATAATTAAATTCTAAGTATATGTATAACCTTTTAGAAGGTGTGTATATGTATAATAAATATACATAAAACTTATTTATCGTGAAAAGAATAACAGTTAGAACAAAAGATTGTTCAACTTCACAAATTTTTGTTTGTTTTTACACTGTCTTCAGTAACAAAGAAGCAGGGGTGTCAGAGACGCTAACCACAAAGGACATACGTAATACAATACTCGACATCCTTCCGAGGCTTTTAATATCAGTTTACCTACACTAATGTGTTGGACATCGTAACACTAATGTGCACTCTAAAACTAGTGAACTTTGTTTCAAGTCCAATCAGATCATTTTAACAATGTCCAGAACGTGTATATTAACTATGTAACACAACTGTTCTTAGTGAATACGTTTGGTCTAAGGATTGTAAACGTGGTTTGCTGAAATGTATCTTCTAGTTGCAAATATTATATTATACTTGTGTTGAATGACTACATCGTCATTTTTACAAATACGTAATAATCAGGACTTTTTTATTAACATATTCCTACTAATTTTGATAATAGTTTTTTTGTAGGACTTTATGTTATGCGTGGCAATTTTTATAAGGACAAAACACATAACAATTTGTCGTTGTATTTTTTTATCGAAAGGATTCTTTAAGCATAACTGATCTAACCAAACAAACCCAACTCACATAACCTAACAAAACGTAACCTAACATAACCTTATAAAACGTAACCTAACATAACCTTATAAAACGTAACCTAACATAACTAAACACAACCATAACAGGAAAAACAGTACAAAAGTTTTTTTTTTATCGAAAGGATTCTTTAAGCATGACTGACCTAACCTAAACAAATTAACCCAACTCACATAACCTAACAAAACGTAACCTAACATAACCAAACAAAACAGAACATAACCTAAACCTAGGAAGACAAGAAATATTCCAACTATTTTTTTAAGATATCCTAGCGCATTGTCCTCCTGATTAAAAGTTAAAAGCTTGTATTTGTCTTTATCACTGTCGAAAATTGGTCAATAGTGTAGTAGGTTAAAGCTCAGATTCATAATGTAAAAGGTTCTCAGTTCGAAACCAAGAGTCGTAACAAGCTTTGAAAGACATTAGCTGATAGCCTGCAGCTGTTCATTTGTTATTAGGCTATTAATTAATGACAATTTCTAAGAAACGGCCGGCCTTAGTTCGTAACAATAACAACTGTCGCTCTTCTTCATTCATTACACTTATTTAAATTTGATATTCACCAATATCTTGACAAAGGGTATCTTAAGAATCCATTTTTTTTAAATAAATAAATAAAAACTGTCTAAGACTACTGAACCATAATTGAAAGATAAGAATAAAATACATAAAATATTTTATGTATTTTACTCTTTTAAATGATAGGCCAAATTTATAAAAATTGTTTTGTTAATAAATTAAAAGTAGTTTGAACCATACTTCCTATGTCCTAAACTGTCCACCCAAAACCCTTAAGTAAAAAAGAGAATGTGTAGCGGCTTGAAAAATATCTCAAATGCAATCGATAAGTTATCTAATCACGTTTTTTAATTTTTATTTTATTTTAATTTTTCTGTCAGAATAATGTGAGGTGTTAGCCAAGAACAAAACTAGTGATCGACACACTACACAAATTTATTATAAGTAACAAATATTATGGTGATCGATTTTGGCAAACCACGTTTTCCTCATATCTTCTTCAGACATTTCTTTGCGAATCTCTCTGGTCTGAGGAGGGTAAACGTGGTTTAGTGAAATCCATCTAGTATTTGTACTTATAATACATTTGTATTGTGTGACGTTCATTTGTTTTGTATTTTGACTAACACGTAGAGTTAAAAAAAAAATTAATTGACATTATTTCAAAAGATAGTTGTCAACTAGTAGAAACAGTTGTTAGTTCTAACAACAATGTTAACTAACATGTTTAAACTGTTTAAGACAAACTACTGGCTTACTTTTGTAAACCACTTGACTTTTCTAGTCATTTGTATCGTTAATTCGTAGCTAAGTTACTTAAAAGGGGGAAAAAACTAGCGCTCGACGTAAATTGAGTCGGAAGAAAGTGTCATCTAATAAATGCCAGTACATACATTAAAGAAGTATTCTACAACACTTTGAATGTCTTAGAAATTATTTAACCGATGTTTTCAGGTTTTTTTGTAAGTTAATGAATTTATGTTTTCAGAAATGATGATATACATTACTATACAGATTATATTTGTACATTCTGTAAGCTAATAATTCTTGTGTAAGCGATGTATAATTGCCACTTATGTTCTTAAGGTGGTTGAAATTACGTTTATCTAGCGAATATGTATATTAGGCGCCTTGCCTTGATCACAAATAATGGAATAGTGACTCAATAGAGCTTGGTCTCTTGCAGCAATTATTACGTACATGTATTATTAAAATTATTTGTTCACATACACAATCGCGTATAAAACTGGTAAATAAATAAAACATGCAACTCCAATAAAACAAATGGATGGGAGAAAATATTCATAGTATCATGTTTCTGTAATATTTATCAAATTCTATTTCCATTAGCAATTAGAAATTTTAAACATTTGACTTACTAAAACTCGAGAACCTCACAAAACACAAGTTTGTTAAATTATGAGTGCAAAATTTGCAAATATTATGATGATAAGCTCATTCCTTCACGAGTCCCTTTGGTTTACCGAAATTGATTACCAAAATCGATAGTAATGAAGAAACTATATCTAAAACATATTTACCTAGGGATAGTAAGAATGGAACATAACCTACAATAATTAAAGAACTAAAAGGATTTGAGAAGATCCTTAAAAACTGAGGCACTTGAATGTCTCATAATCGATAATCGATATATATTATTATATCGATATATAATAATCAATATATCGATGTGATAACAAAATATTGATTTAGACGTGGCTAGTTTCAATAGTAGTGTTTTGATCGTTTGCGTCTATCTTAGAAGCATGTCAGTTTGGCAATTCTATGTTTTGCCATGTTGCTTCTGTGATTTCCGAATTTTTATCGTCTATCTTAAGAGCACGTCAAATTTGGCAATTTTATATTTCTCGTCATTGCTTTTGTTGGTTTTTAGAATTTTATAAAATAACTTAAAAGTACTGTACGTCAAATTTGGCGATTTTATATTTCTTCTAATTGCTTTTCTTGGTTTCTAGATTTTTATCTTCTATCTTAGAAGCACGTCAAGTTTGGTTTCGTGTTTTTCCTTAGTGCTTCTGTTCATTTCTAGATTTTTATCATCTATCTTAGAATCACATCAAACGTGGAAATGTTATATTTATTGTAGGCTATTTGCTTCCTTTGGAGTCTGGATCTTTATTGTCTATTTTAGAAGCACATCAAATTTTGATATTTAATATTTATGATTCCTTCGGAGTCTGGATCTTTATCATTTATCTTAGAAGCAAGTCAATTTTGGTAATTTTATATTACTTCTAATTGCTTCTGTTGTTTTCTGGCTTGTTATCGAACAACCTGTTGGAATACCAAATTTGGTAAATCTAGGATTCACCTGAGTGATTCTCTTTAGGGCTCTCAAGGGTTGTATAGATAACACCTTTCTAACTCGTTATTACCTTTGTGATAAGTACTATCAGTGAGATATTTGAGTGACTGTTGTTTTATTACTCTTATGTAGTTATCAGCCCTTGAGACATTGTAGATGTTGTTGAGACAGTGAAGAAGTTTTTTTACAGATAAGAAAAAATTCCTCTGAATAAGTCTAATAAACCAATTTATACTTTAATCTTTTTGAGATGTGAAATTAAATCTTTCTAAGATTATTTTTAATACCGTCGCATGTTTTACGTAATCTTTCATTAAAACTTAAAACACATATCAATATCTAGAACAAGTACATTCATCTAGCATTTAAGTATTTAAACTGGGATAATTTGATAACTTGAACAATGTACTTATTGGTCTATAATTATAGCTATAGCTATATTATATTATAGGTTAAATTTATGAAGCATGTATACTGATCCATTTGTAGGAATGGCAACGATATATCGAAAATATCGATAAACATGTTTCGATATATCGATATAATAGTATCGATATTTTCTAGCGATATCGGCCGTATCGATATTTTGGTCCGATATATAGTAGCACTAAGTATTGACGTTATTCTCTCTCCTCGAAATCATCACGATTAAAAAAAAAAAAAAGAAAAAAAAACACACACATTTAAATTACCTCTTACAGGTACAAAACATGTATTGAAATAATAAAGTAACTTTATTTATTCTTTTTACGTGAGGTTAACGCACTAATATTTAGTTCATTGCAGACCAGTGGGTGGAAGTTTAGTTTTTACAAGAAGCCTAATGGTATTTTTAAATGTGAAAAACAAAAATAACAATGTTATTACTTTATTCTTTTATAATTAACTTAATAATTAAAAGGATAATTATTTGTATTTTGAATTTTTTCATTAACTTCACAGATCACATCTTGTTTCGTGTGTATAAATAAATGTGTTTAATTTTTACATTCAGAAGATTATTCTAAATAGTGACAGCAAAATATTAGTATATTTTTTATCATAACATAAGAGTTAGTGTATAATTTTATACAAATAAATATTTACAATTCCATATTTTCTTTTCTATATTATCCTTATATCGATATTTGGTTTGCGATTTATCGATATATCGATATGTCGAAAATATTTACCATCCTTAGCTAAGATAGCTTGAATGGTAGCTCTTGCATTTACGCCATCTAAGAGTAGACTTACATATTTTTCTAGATCGTGGAACTTTGTTATCTAGGAGAACACATTATATTCAATGAGAAAATATACAATTTAATCCAAACATATGTATAGCCAGGTAACATATGTATACCCACCCACCCGCCCATACACGTACAATATTACTAATATTACTGGCCCCACCCACCCACCCATACACGTACAATGTTACTGACCCACCCACCCACCCATACACGTACAATTATACTGACCCACCCACCCATACACGTACAATATTACTGGCCCACCCACCCACCCATACACGTACAATATTACTGGCCCACCCACCCGCCCATACACGTACAATATGACTAATTAAAACAATGGGAATATGCACCTTGCCCCATATAAGTTCCAAGAGGCAATGAAGTTAGAAGCTTGTTTAGAAGGGAAATATGTATTTTAACATTCTTCGTAATATCGTTTTCCTTAGCACGTTCCCTAACTTGGTGTTTGTACTTAAGACGAGAAGAAAAAAACAGAGGTCGCATCCAATATGGTGCTGTGAATGTGTCGAGTTATTAGTTTTCCAGTTTGTTACGCGATGGTAGAGCCAGCACCTTGTCAGCTCTCCTCCCTTATTTACCCCGTCCAGAGGTATAAACGTAGTAGTTATTGATAAAGATGTGTAAAGATATACAATATTTGAAATTTCCATGTATCGGCCACAAAGGCGTTTGCTGCTGCCATAACAAAGCGACCTCTGTTTCTTTTTCTCTGTGGTAATTTTATTTTGTATCCATTGTGCCTTAATGCATAAATATCAGTTTGATATATATTAACAAATCAGTATCAATTTGTGTTATTATTAAAAGTTTTGTGTTTAGCATTTTACGTGTTGATAGAAATACAATACAAGTGAACGTCACACAACACAAATTTATTTTAACTTAAGTAAAAAGTATTATGGTGATCGATTTGCTTTCTGAATCCTTCTGGTCTGAGGTAGGTAATTATGATTTAAAGAAATCGATCACTATAATATTTTTTACACATGTTATAATAAATTTGTGTTGTGTTACATTCACTTGTTTTATGTTATTATTGATTTTACCTTTGTACTAACGGTCAAAATCCCCTAAAATATGTTTTATTGGACTTCCTGAGAATTGAATCGTGACCAACAAACAGTAAAAAAAGGCATAAAATAAGTCATTTAGTAACAAGAGGCCTGTATTTAATCCATAGTTAACAAAATACTGAACCGGCTAAAATAATCCAACCTAACCTAACATGATTTTGTATTTTTTCGGACAGGATATTTGAAATGAAATGGAATGAAGTGGAGTTAAGTGGAGTGGAGTGAAGTGAAATGGAGCGGAGTGGAGTGGAGTGGAGTGAAGTGGAGTGAAGTGGAGTGGTGGAGTGAAGTGGAGTGAAGTGAAGTGGAGTGAAGTGAAGTGAAAAACTACTTTATTTAATCAGGCAAAGTTAGGACTAAAAGTCCATTCTTCCATTTAACCTGAAAAAATAAATGCTGTAAAAAGTACGTGGGTAAAAGTTATGTCAATACAGTGTTCAGTTTAAAGTATGGCTGTCTTGTCTGTAATGAATCATGTGGGTATACTATGGGAAGTGAGGTGAAATGAAGTGAAGTGAAGTGAAAAACTACTTTATTTAATCAGGCAAAGTTGGGACTAAAAGTCCCTTCTTCCATTTAACCTGAAAAAAATAAATGCTGTAAAAACACGTGGGTAAAATTTATGTCAATACAGTGTTCAGTTTAAAGTATGGCTGTCTTGTCTGTTATGAATCCTGTGGGTATACTATGGGAAAACTGCATATACATACTAGTGGTGATAGCACTGTATAGATTAGGGTAGATACTACTATCAACATTAGTCCAGTGTATTTCCTAAAGCTCTAGAGTAGAATTTTTTATGCATCGTTGTATTGTAGAGCCATAATATTTAATTGTTGCATTGCTTGCTTGACTTTATATTGTTATTGCAATTTACTATAATTATTTCTTGATATGTCCTTGTTGAAATTGAAAATTGATTGAGTTTGTGTTTTTTGTTGTTTTGTATCTTTCATAGTCTATATTTGCTAAACATTGCAAAATATTTACTCCTGTTGTGTTGCTGACATATTAATTTACATGGTGATATTATTTATTTAGTGCTGGTATTATAATATACAAACCGTCCTTCTAATAATTACAAAATCCTCCCTATCATTTATTTAGAATTCAAACTTTTGACTTGATCTTATAATGATACATAATCAACATTATACGTAGGCCTATACATGAATTTCTTTTCAATTTGTCTTTCTGTTTTTCCTTTTTTGTTTTGTTTGAATACTATATACATCTGTGTGGAAACTTTAGTTATATTTTTTTATCTCGTCAATTAACATAGTACTCAAATTTATAAAATATAGATATGTACCAGTGTTACTAATAGTTTCCCCAAATTAACTCTAAGCTAGAGGGACGATTTTCAAGCCGTGATATGAATTATATTATTATTTACTATTATCTATTATATTATTTATTATTATACTATGAATTCCATTATATATTCTTTACCTAACGTATTTCTTAAAAATGTAAACTGTAAATTATTATTCATGATCCGTTCAAAAATTAACTTACAAATCATTCAAGAATATTGAAGAAAGCAATTACCAATAATAAATTAGTTAACAAAATACTTAAATATTTGTCAATACGTAGTGTTGAATGATGAAATATTTTTAAAAAGTCCTCCTTTCTGTGTCAAGGAAACCACCAGTTCAGTTATAAGAGGCAGATGTCCAATAACGCTAAATGTTGAAAGTTTATAATGATGTTGAAGCCAAGAAAGATTATTTTTGATTTTCTTGGGTCTTCTTTGATAATGAATAATATCTTGATTTATGAAGACTTTATTTTGAATATTCAAAAGTGTACCTCGAACATATAACTGTTATATTATGGTATAACTGCTTGTTAATTAAATCTAGTTTTACTTCAATTATCTTAGATTATAATTGTCAAAAAAGGGTATCTTATGAAATGCGTGATTTATCGCTCTAGAATAAATGCTACTTTTTAATTGGAATTCATGCTGTATTTTAGTGGTGGAAATACGCGTAATATAAATAAATTCCTCATAAAAAATTTGATTTCTTAAATTTATGTAATGCAATATATATTCTCTAAAGAATAGCCATACATAAATTTAAATTTCAGTGCTTTTATAAATTTTATTTATAAATTTAAATAAAAGGTAACTAAACAAAATAATTTGTTTAGTTACCTTTTATCTGTAACCAAACAAATTATTTCGTTGAAAATAAATTTAAAGTAAGTTTATATTAAATTAGTACAGTACAAATAAATGTCACACAACACAAATTTATTACAATATAAGCTCAAAATGCACAAATATATTACAATACAAGTACAAAATGCACAAATATTTTATGGTGATCGATTTCGGTGAACCACGCTCACCTTCCTCAGACCAGAGGGATTCACAAAAGAATCAAGTGATTCCCTTGTGAATCTTTTGTGAATCCCTCTGGTCTGAGGAAGGTGACCGTGGTTCACCGAAATCGATCACCATAATATTTGTGCATTTTGTACTTGTATTGTAATATATTTGTGCATTTTGTGCTTATATTGTAATAAATTTGTGTTGTGTGACGTTTACTTGTACTGTGTATATACCCACACGTATTATGCTAATTAAAACAACTATTAAATTAGTGTTCATTACTTTAATATATAAAAGTATACTTTTCTTTACTCATTTAGGCAACACTTTCAAGACCCGAGAAGAGAAAAAAAGGTTTCTATCCTATATGTACAAAAACCTTTAGGTATTTGATTTCCATAACATTAAAACGTTCGTTTGGCAAATATCCTAAATTAACTGGTAGATATCGTAGTTGGTTAAATCCCAGTTTCATAAGCTAAAAGTTCTCAGTTCGATCTCAATCAGAGTCTTAATACATTTTTTAAAGGGATCAACAGATAACCACCGCATATCCATTTGTCATTGGGCTATTTATTAATGACACTTTCTAAAGAATAGTCAGCCTTGTTTTTAACAATTACTACATTCATACATTAAACTAATTCGAAATCCGAATTCACCCATATCTTGATAATCGGCGACCTAATGAGGCCGTTTCGCTTCCCTCGAAAAACGCCAAAAGCATCTCTTAATAATGATCGTATGGTATTATTGGAATGTGATTTTACAGGTGAGGAGCTGTTATAGTGGAGCATGAGTTGGTTTTTTTAAAACAATTAGTATATTAATCATTTTTTGACAGTTGAATATGTGCAAATTTACGTGTCAGCCGTAAAGATTTTAAATAAAAAAAAACAAATAAAATAAATTCATAATACAAAGGAATGGTCCATTATATTGAACTTTAATAAACATACATTATTCACTATAACTTATAATAATAATAATAAACACAAGCCGTACAGTTGAAATAAAATAGTATATTTTATAACAAGAGTGGAAAGTGGGGGTTTTGCATGTTCGAGACCATATGTTTGAAGTGCGAGACTTGTCGAGCACTTCAAATGGTCGAGAACATACACACTTTCACTCGAGTTTTGAACGATACTTTTCACTACACTACGGAATAAAAACAGGTGTTGTTGACTGTGGAAAATTTTCGGTTGTATTCAATGTTACTTTCGGTAGTAAACAATAGACAGCTGTTGAAAATATGATGTTTCGCAGGTTGTAAACACATAACGAAAACAGCTGAACTCATAGTAGTGTAGTGAAAAAAGCATGTT